>VDFB02389620.1:0-22226 GCA_007258455.2 Sequoia sempervirens
AATCATGGACTTCGAGTCTCATAACAATGAAAAAGAAGAAGAAATTCTACACTTGAAGAAGTAGTACAAATTATCACTCACCAAGCTAAAAATGCACATGAATCAACTAAGGCAATGAATAAACACAACAAACAACATCTATAACTACTATCTTTGATAGCCTCATGCAATCGACAAGTACAAAGAAAATTTGGAACAAATTGAAATAGAGCTTAATAGTATTGGACAAGATTTTAACATGTTTCAAGATCAGGATGGTGCAATTAAAAAAAGGAATCAAGAATTAAAGACAAAGCATGCAAATGTTCAAATAACTAGAAACAATATTTTTGACACCTTTTGGAAAGTAAAGGACATAACAAAATGTAGACTAGAACAATTAATTGAGATACTGAGGAAAGGAGAGATATTAGAAGAAGCCATCACCATTTCATAATCCTTTGTCAAGATTATCAGCTAGACATTTGAAAACAATAGTATGATCATAATCACTAGGATTGTAGTAGAAGTATGGAATAAGTTTCTTCTGAAGATGAAGGAAAAATGAAAAATAATTTTCTAACAAAATTAGCAGCTTTATTTCTTGAAAAAAATTGAACCAGTTTTTGAAAAAGTAATTTTTAGTTACACTTCAAAAGGGGATACTGCAGCAAAATATTTTATTATATATTTTTCATTGATTTCAAAGGGGGAGAGAGAGCAGTGAAAATTTCCTTATCAAATTTAGGGGGAGTTTTTTTAGCTATGACTTTTTGAATTCTTCAAGGATTGCAGTTTGTTGGTTCTGACACTTAGTCATTTTTCACTAAGTGTTGCCATCAATGCCAAAGAGGGAGATTATTGGAATATTTCTTCTAGTGTTGTCATTGATGGAAACCTAAGTCATTGATCTGGTTTGCACTTCAGTATCCGTCCATACTGAGAGATAGAGTAAAGAACAGGGTATCCAACTGAAGTTGAATTTGTCAATCCATTTGCATTACCAATTTATCAATTTTGGTTGTGGATCTGAGGGAAGGTCTTTGGGTATCTAGAATATCTTATTCTCAAGTTTTGTGCTATCACATTAATTGGTGTACAAGTTAGGAAATCCGATTGATTGATTTTCTATTTAACAGTGGTAGAAGGTCGACTAAGTGAATGTGGCATGTTTCAAATGTTCAAGGTAAAATTGTTTGAAGTATTTTTGGGTTTGAGGATTTTCTTTTGGGTTGGATCCTCACTATACTATGGCCGACTTTGGATGGTGCACATTGAAATTATTTGAGATGAAAGTTTGTAAATATTTTATATTTTATTGGAGTTGACTTGTAGCAAATAAATTTTTAGTTTCAAATATATATAAGTGATCAATTATATCATTTTGAAACATGAACAAATTGTGTTGATGTATGTTGTGAAACTCAGAAGGATTGTAGAGAAATTATGCACTATTTCACTTGTGCATAAAAGGATTTGTGATGTGAATGAAAGAAGAAAAAGTAGAAGAGCAAAATCAGACAAGCGAATCAAGAATGTGATTGATGACATTAACCGAAAGTGTAATAAGGCATTAGTAGATGCTATTCTCTCAGTTCAAAACTTCTAGATGTAATTTAAATCCTCTATAAGACAATGATTCTTATTTTGTATCTAAGCAATGAGCTCTAAACCTTATGCCTGAATGCATGTGCATTCCCCATTTGTAAAACACTTATATTTGAGTACTCAAATTGTGGATTGACCTCCACTGTTGTTTTCCCCCTAATAGGGTTTCCATGTAAAAATACTTTTCTTTTGGTGTTTTCATTGATTGCTTTATGTGCTTACATATTTCTTTTGGTTCAATGATGTAAGTTGTTTAGAGATAATATTAATATTGTTAAATTTCACAGAAAATTAATTCACCCCCCTCTCAATGTTCCTTGATTCCAACAGTGTCATCCACCTTTGTATCAGTAATACCCAAAATTTCTATACCAGAGGGGCTCACCTTGTATTCTACAATGAAGAATTCAGAGAAATCCAAGGAACCCCAATCATCACCAAGGAAAGTATTTGATTGAAAAGATGAAGGAGAAGATAGGGGATACTTAGGATTTTCTAATTTAGGTGGTTCATTTTTGTCAACACTTGCTCCGTGGGTGACTTCCATAGAGGGTATTGATGAGGAACATGCCATATCATCAATGGATAAGGATGGAATATAGTTCTTAAGAGTGGATATAACTAAATCATGACCAAAAACTACTAGTTTACAAAGGTGAATAGCTTCTGGATTTTCTTTAACTATAACCACCCATTTTTTTGTGACAAACTTCAATGAATGGCATAAAGTAGATGCCACAACACCAATAGTATGTATCGAGAGTCTCCCTAAGAGAATATTGTATGGTATCAGGTTGGGTATCACTTAAACCAACGTAGGAAAGGTAACATGACCTAGCTACAAATGCAATATTATCATGCCTAGAGCTTAACAACTAGTGTTATTAAACCCATGAATATAAAAGGAAGAGGTTGCTAAATAAGATGAATAAACTTTAATTTTAGCTAATAGGTCCACACCAAAAATGTTGAGTTGAACCAGTATCAACATGAGCATGCCTAATATTTATATTGTTAACTTTAATTATAATCATCAAGGGATTTGTTTGCTTCTGTACATCCAGAGGAAAGAGTTCTTGCGGGTAGAACATAATATTTGGTGAATCCACCTTAATATGAGCCAATAATGAATTAAAATCCATAGGCCTGGGGGAGGAAGATAAAAGAATATTTTGCAAGGCTTCTTGTTGCATCTCTTGGTAAACCATAGTGGTCTAAAGAAAGTGCCAAAGTGAGATCTTAGCTGCCCGCTAACATGAAGTTTCTCAACAAGATCATAATCACTTGGCACTTTGATCACATGCTTAGGTGTTGAAGGAAGGCTTGGTTGGGAAGGTGGTAGAGAAGTAGGATCTTGAGTGGGTAGTGATGTGGAAATGAAAGGTTTGTTGATCCAAGTATTGTATGTATTCCCAACAGTATTATAGGAAGTATAGTCTGTAGCTCTCACAAACCTTGAATATAACTCTGATGAATCACTATGACATGAAATCCCATAGAAAAAATAGTTATCACTAGGGGATGGTTCATCTAGGGTCATGTCAATGATGAATTTCTTAGGGTTCAAATGAGCCACATAGATCATAACTACATTTACTGACTCCTCAACTTGCAAGGGGAGATTTTGTTAAGAATATTTATAGATAAGGGAAATCATTTCTAAGAAATCATCTAGAGAGTCTTCCAACATATCAAAATCTCCTTCAAAAAAGGGTTGGTCATAAACATGATACGTCATGAAAATAGATCTGATGCATTCACATTGGGTTCAACATAATGTTGATATAAGAGGGATTCATTACACACTATTCCATTTATTCTCAAGAGATCACCAGGGAAATAATTTCATTTATACACCTAAACATAACCAAGTCAACGAAAATATAGGAAAAGTATACCTTAAGTTGTGTTTCATAAAAAGTTATTTTAGGTCTTTGATAGAGTGAAACCCCGACATTCCTGCCTCAAATGAGAAATCTCTTTGCCAAAAGATAGCAGCGTGGTTTTAAGATGCCAACGTGTTGTTTTGTCATCTAAAAGTTGTGCTAGTGTCCTAAGTGATAGAGGAATCAAGTGCTCAAGTGGAAAGAACCATGTTTCAATTCTAAGCTCAAGTTGGGAATGTACTAAATGAAAAAAATGAATAGGAAGCTAAAAAATTGTAATAAGCACAAGGGAACTTAGGTGGAACTTACTTTTTACCATACATTCAACTCTGCACTCCAAGCTCCAATTTGCGCCTACACATAGAAGAACAAGGGGGAATTTCGGGGCTATATAGGGGCCTACCTAAGTAAATGAAGTAAACAAAGCATGTGGTGAAAGAAAAATCCAATCAGGAGTAGAACCCGAACCATGAGATAGTAAATGAACAATTAAGGAAAGTGAAAGAGATAGAAATCATTACCCATGGGTCAAGACCCTCTCCAAAGCATATGGACACACTGTTGAGTGCTTACTTGAGAGTTTTTATTGCTAGAGGGACCTCATTCGGGCATGGCTTCACTTGTGAGAGTGCTACTATCAAGGATGAAGAGAACTAAAGCCTAGAGAAATTAACAAGAAAGCTTTAATGAATGACTTCCCACCAAAAATGAGAGAAAGAGAGGGGTTTTTAATGCATGCAAGAATGGAAAAGAGTCATTTCATCTGAAACCCAATTGCTAGGACACGTGTCAAAAGAGTTAGGGTTCCAGATTCCCAGTTTCAAACTCAAAAAACCGCCAGGATGATAGCATGTTGTGTAGACATCTAAAAGCCACGTAGGCATCCAAAGCATAGATTTTTAGGAAACATGTTACCAAACTTTTTTTTCTCTGCCACAAGTCCACATGGAGTCATAATTGTGAAATTATGACTCATGGAATTTTTTTCATTAATTCCCTATGGTTTTCTACATGGTTATTCTCTTTGAGATCTCATATTTATAATTTCCAATGTGATAATGGGTTTTCATTTTGCATTGATTTGATATACAATTTATGCAATGTTGTGGATTGTCTTTACCTACATGATTGCATATATGAATCAGATGCGGACTATCTATATCCACAAGGTTTGATTCTATGTTGATGTAGACTTGTTAGTTGGCCTTCTCTGTGGTCACTTGTGTATTGGTCTAGTTTCTTTGAGATGAGAGGATGGATGATACAAGAGTACTTTGGATAGTCAGTTTGTTTGTTATGTAGCATGGCATATTTCCTCGATTTGGAGATCTTGGATTCACTTGGTGTGATCAATAATACACTTGTATTTGCATTAACCTAGATGATTTTCAGATCTGGGAGATGGTGTGTAATGTGCTTGGAAATCTCAATACCATGGTTCAATGGGATTTTTAGCAATGATTGTGTATTCATCACTATGTGGTGAATGATCTTCTTTAGTGATGTAGATGTTTTAGAGAGACTCAAGTAGATCATGTTGCTACAAAAGGGTTTCTTCAAATTTTCATGTGAACATTATTTGAGGATGTGTAGCATCTTGAAGCCATGGAGGACTCTTGTGGTCTTTGGGTTGAGGTGTTGATGGTGCTTGATAGGTGATGTTGGTTTATAGTTTTTTTTTCTTATGTCATGCTATACTCATGATTGTACATTAGAGCTTTGACATGATGAATTTATATTGAGAACATGGTATGCTCAATTGGAGCATGGGATCTCCTAATGGGGATGGTAAGATCATAATGTCATGATAAGTTCTTGATTTAGATGATTCAATCTTTGATAGTGGTTTGGTGATTCTCTATGTTTTGGGTGTAATGGTCATATGCTTGAGAACTTTATGATAGTGTAATGATGCATTTGGAGTTTAGCATGAGATTATTATTTGTTAGTGCTCATGGATACATGGAGATTTGGGTGAGGCTATATTTCTGTTGAGATGAGAGAAGTGTTGTTGAGATGGTTACTCTTGATGAGATTTCAACAAAAGTTTGAGGAGCCTACTCCTTGGTTGAATGTAATTTCAAAAGAGACCTATGAGGAGACTGCTCTTAGAGGAGTCATGATCACTTGCATATCTTGGAGGAGCATTTGTATTCCCCACTCTTGGTCTAATCAGAAGCTTATCACTTGAGAGGTATTGCCTATTGTTTCTCTCAGGTGCTTTATTGCTTCTTTCATAAACATAGATCTTTCGATTTTATTAGATGTTTTAGTAGGATTCATTGCAAGAGATGGATAGCATGGTTATCTCATTGGGTTTTCCTTTTAATTTATGATGATCATAGGGGATGGTAATATGCCAATTTCCTAAGATAGTAAATGGAGCAGTTTGGTCTTCTTTAAGAAGGTTACATCCATGTAGATACATGATGCATATGTTATGTTTGATCTCTCAAGGTTTAACAAGATTGGATTTTTTTATGGCATTTATCTTGAGGTTGTGAAGGATATCTTTCTTGACATAGTTGGCATTTAGATGTGTATGTAGAAGGGTATGCTACATGTTTATGATTTGCAGATTTTTCTCCTTAGTTTGGTTCTTCTTCCTATATGTTCAGATTCATATGACTTTAGATGTGATATTTCTATGTGGAGCTATGGTGATCACTAGTTTGTGGTAATGTTTTGTCACTTGGTTGATGACATGGAGGTTCTTGTATCTCTTTCTTCTATTAGATATGGAGAACATGGGAGAGTTGTGGAAGATTGTTGAGAGAGATGTTTCTTGCAGCAATTGGTTATAGGATTTGTAGATTTTTGTGGATGGTCCTTGGTACTACATGGTTAAAATTTCTATGTTATTATTGGTAGAATTGATATTTCTTTGATTATTTTAGATTTGTCTTACGCATGTAGTGGAGGTTCCTGGATTTGTTTTGTCTTCTTCAACTGGTCAACACATGGAGATTATTTTTGTAGTTGATGGGTTGAATATGTAAGTGACATTGATTTGATGAAACTACCATGATTAAAATTTAAGAATCTCCCTTAATATCAACTTGGTGCTTACTATTATCTTCATGGAACTTCACCCCTTCTTTAAGAGTCGAACATTCTATGTTATTTTTTCATCCCTTCCAAAAATATTTTGGACACTACCCACACATTTTTCATTTTATCATTGCTATGAACAAATCCTACACCTAAGGTCCTAGGGTTTCCCTTTGAGATAGGTGACCCCACAATATTGGTTTACAATTTCTAGGAGATCCTGATTTTTCTTGAAATCACATTTTTTTAGAAAATATAATGATTTAAGCCTTGAAAAGTTCCATTTAAAGGGTTCCAATTGAAGAGGGTTTGATCAAACCACCTTAGATAAAACCCCCTTGGATATAATCATGCTAGTGTTAAACCATACCTATAATAGAGTCTCCTTTACTCCTATAAAAATGCTGATAAAAAACCACTTTTGATTTACCTTTTGGGGTATCAAATAAATTTATTTAAAATTTATTTTTTGTAAGTATGTAGTTCTTATTATAAGCTTCTTGAAAAATATAATTTTAAATAAATTTAATTTATTATTATATATATTTTTTGTTTCTTGTGAATGTAGGTTTTTCATCAAAAATCAAGTTCTCTATTCTACACGTGGAAAAATAGTAGATTATGATTTTTTTTTAGAAAATATCAATGCACTAGATATTGAAGTCCTTGATCCAACAAAAAAAAAATTCAATAAATAGAATTTTTTTATGTTGTATAAGTCCGCCTGTGTCTGAATTGTAATTGGTTTGACTTTGAAACTTGATTAAGGAAAAATATTCAATAAAACACTATGAAACCAAATTAAAGTGCTAGATATCATGGGTAAAAATATAAATTTGAAATAATTAAAATATTATCCTTCATGGAAAAAAATTATGTTGTATACAGTGAGCATCACTCCTTAAAAATTACTGAGAAAAACTAGTTTTCAAAGGAAATGTTAAAAGAAGTGCAATCTAATTCCAAAACTTTTGAAAAAAATGTATTTAGACTCTACAAAAAAAATGTCACAAATGACTAATTTGCATCATCTTCAAATTCCTCATGGTTTAGCTGCTATAAGTGCTCAAAAGTGAAGATTTAGTTAGAAAAAATTAGTTCAGTGTCTAGTTTGGTCAAAATTTGTAAACTAGTATTGTGGGACTACCCAAGCCCCATTGAATTTCAACTTCAATTTTCCTTGGGTTGGCAACATCCATTTTAGTTTCCCCTATTTTTCTTGGAGTTCAAAAGGTAACCTCTTGGGGTTTTTATTAGGGGCCAATTCTAAACCATCCTTTGGTCCCATGTTGATATAAACTCATAGCTCCTACTTCTTTCCTTCACATTGAAATGTTCATAGATTCCCTTTTAAATTTTACAAAGGATACCATCCACTTGAGTCTACATTTCTTTAGGGATCCTTGCATTTCATTCTATACAAAATTACTATATTATCATGGTTGGGACTTCCCATCACAATCTAGCCATTGCAAATATCTTCCCCAATAATGGTCATGCTTGAAATACCTCTAATATACCATTTGGTAATAGCCCCACCCATTCTAGTTCAACATAGAAAAATTTCAAACATACTTGTACCACCTCACACTAAAATCAAGTCAAAATTATTATAGAAGAGAACACATCTATGAGGACCTACTTTTTCAATTCTCTATGGAAGATCCTTGGTTAAAATCTTGGAATGCAAGGATTTCCAAGAAAATACCCATACTTTCAAAAGAACAAAGTTAATCTAACATAGTTGTGCAAGTGATATCATTGTGTACCCTTGTTTCCTTATGGCTTCATAGCCCACTTTCACTGAATGTTCCCTAGAGCTTTGAACAACAAACCATTATAGTATCTAGCTCACATATAAAATACAATCTATGTTTGGCTAGTTTAGCTTCTAGCACTACTCGTTGAGTTGTAGGTAAGCAAGAAAGATCTTTCCATTGGTATTCAGTCCTTCCTTTAGCTTCCCATAGGTTTGTATTGTTCCTAATTCAATACCCATACTTATCAATGGCTTTTAGGATTGTGTCTTTTATGGCAAAAAATTTTCAAGTGGCTCATAGCCATTCCAAGAGTCAAACCAAGAGTATTTATCCTTCCTATCCCTCAGCACCCAAGTTATGTGATTAGTAATTATTGACTTGCAGGACAAATTAACGTTCCATACTGTTGATACCCTCTATGGATTAGCAATGGTTAGAACTCCGTTTTCCTCATGAGAATCCAAGTATTTGTCCAATAGAATCTTGGCCCATGGCTCCTCTTAGTTTTTGTACATACGCCATACCAACTTTGCACTAAATGCTTCATTGTGCAATATCAAGTCCTCGATACTCGCTCAACCTTCAGCCTTTGGCTTCGCCACTGTGATCCATCCTAGAATTTTTATTTAATCATGTGCCACATCCGAAATAAATTTATGTTGTATCCCCATTAACTGATTCACCACCCTTTTTGGTGGTTTGAGGCATGTTAGTATATATATTGCAATAGCCACTAAAACCACCTTTATCATTATTAGCATGCTTGCCAATATGAGCCACCTTCCCCTCCAATTTTTAGTTCCAAACCTATAGTTCTATCCAATGTATATTCTCATAATGAAGGTCTAGCACGATTGTAGAATAGAGGAATTCCTAGATATTTTGATGGGATTCAACTTGTATTAAAATCCTACACACCTACTATTCTATGCTACATTATTTTTCTAGTATTGAAAAAATATAACTAATTTTTCCCGATTCATTGCATGACCAACTTCACAGTTCAATTTTTCCAAAACCACCTTGATTTATTTTTTTTCCTCCAATGATCAAGTTCAAAAGAGGATGGTATTATTGGTGAACTAGTGTGAAATGGCCAGATAACTTCTAACACTTTTATGCCCTTCCAATACCCCAATTCATGGAGTAGGGAAATATTGTAGCTCATTGCTTCAATAATTAACAAAAAGAGGAAGGGAGATAATGGGTCTCCTTGCTAGATCCCCTAGCATTGCTAAAAAATCCACACAGGGTACCATTTATTATGATGAAATAACTTGGAATTCATATGTATGCTTAGACCCACTTCATCCAATTGTTTGCAAAGTCCACCGCTTCATTATCTTGAATTTATATTTGATTGTGATCTTGAGGCTCAATGTTTGCACTTCCTTCTTCTTAAATATTTGGTCCTGAAACTTCCAAATCTGACTTGTAGGTGAGTTTCCATGAATATGGCAACTTTGCAATGCAACTTTACAATTTGGAAACTTTTCACTTCAAGTGATCTTTAAGTCTTCAACCTTAATCGATACAAATACAAACATGCAAGAGAGGAAAAACTTGTTGATTGTTAGTAAATGGGGTTTTTCCTTGGTCAAACCCCTTGTTGGCAATTAAACCTTTGAATGAAATGAAATAAAGAGGGGAAATGATGAATGGAAAAAGTGCTATGTTGCAACTCACGAAACCCCTATTATGAAATCTACAAACTTGTGTGAAGTGGCTACTTGAATGTAGATCTTGAATTGAAGTAGTGTTTGATATATCTTGACTTGAATTGCTCGCTTGAATCAAAACCCTACATCACAAATGTTAGCTCAAAAACACACATACCGCAAGAATATTTTTGACATGATGCTTGAATCTTAATGTTGGCTCTAAATACTTAATGAATTTCTCTTGAATGCTCTTGTGTCACTTGTAAGCTTGTTAGGATGCTCTCATGAATTTCTTATATGATAAAATAGGAAAAGAACCTTGTATTTACTTATCTATGATTAATATCCTGAAACTACATCACACCAAGCTAACATATAAATTCATTAATTAAAGGAGGCTACATCTCACCAAGATTTGAAATTAAAACCCAAAAATAACTTAAGGGGGACTATAATGTCCTAGTTGTTGTCTTAGTCCCAAGGCTTGAAACTCAAGGCATAGACTCCAAAGAGGGTCCCAAGACCTTTTGAGAACAAATACACCCTAGGTAGTGTCTTAGTCCCAATCCAAACATTAGGGACACACAACTAGAATCATTAAATTATCATTTACCCTTTGATTTTTGTCATGATTATCCATAAAAAGATGCAATTTATTAGGCTTGTGGATGCGAAATAGGACCAATTATGACATAAATAAGGATAAATAAAGCAATTCAGGCCCAAACAAGTGTGAAAATTCTAGGGTATGCATTTTCCTTCACTATAGTGTCTTGTAATAATATGATGTTAGTGCTCAAATAGTTCAACTGGTGCTTGACTAGACACTTTTTGTTAGGGGCATTTATTCCCCCAATTTTCTAGGTGAGGATCCTTATCTTCCTCCAAGGGTTAACGACCTCCCTTGGATCTACTCATGTAGAATTTGATTGAGGTTTGATCACCTATGGAAGCCTCTTCTTCCCTCTTATGTTTATTTAGTTTCCTTCTTATTCTTGGAGTTGAGGTGACCTTTGAAATTTGGAAGGTGCCTCGATTGAGATATTTTGATGGCATCTTTTGTCTCCGAAGGATATTCCCATTTTCTTTCATTCTATACACTTATTTTGATATTTTCACCATTTTGTATCAAGGCAATCTCTATTAGTGGTAACTCTTGATTCTCCATTAATTCCCCTTCCTCCATATGAATTGAGTTTTCTGGTTGGCTAGCCATTAATGCTTCTACCACCACTAAGGCCCATGCACTTTCCTTTCCACCTTTTTTTCCTTCTTGTTATTGGTTTCCTTAATCATTTCCTATTTTTTTCTTTTCACTTTCCAAACTTCTTTAATTTTTTTGCTCCTTTTGCAATCTTCCTTGGAGTGGCTATGTCATTTTCAGTTAACATGGAAAGATTTTTGAATTTCAACTCCAATTGATTTATTCCATTTACCTTTTAGAGAAGATAGATAAATTTCCTTATGAATATAGTATATTGTAATAATTTGGATTCTTGTATAGATAAGGGATTTGTTATTCCTCAAGTCTATGTCAATCACCAACCCCATTGAGTCCCCTATGTTTTTTATGCATCAATGGAACCAATACTCAAATTGTAAACTGTAGAGTCAAATCCATGTCTAGTCATTCTGTGGATTGCATAAACGACGATTGGAATTCCTTTCCCACTTTTGTAAATAAAGGAAGGAGTCTACATTTTCCATCTATCATTCTCCATCACCTTATCTCATAGTACTTCATTTTCAAGAACTTCAATAAAGAATTCTTTCAGTAGGAAATTCATTATTAATTGGATCCTTGCCAGTTCTTGGAGACCCTTTCACTAATTTCATAATGTGTAAACTATTTACCCAAAAAATCTCCCAATTATAGTGATCTTTTCAAAAACCTCTACATCTTCTTCCACAATTTCAATTACATCAAACTTGTAGGGGTTTTCACTATGTGATGTAGTATTTCTAACAACCCCATCACCATTGTCTACACCCCCCTAGGATTCTTCAATATTCTTGGCTTCCCTTCTGATTCATTGCACATTGTCATTGTATTGACCACTAAAACCCTCATCTGCAACAAATTTCTCTTGCATCATCCCTCCCCTTGATTGTTAATTGCATCTATATTTATTTGTATTAGATTTATCTAATTTTAAAGGTTTGGTTGTCTTAACTAGTTTAAAATATTTTTTATTTTATCTTTTCTAAGAATGATTGCTACTTCTATTTTGGATTTTCATAATATACGTTTATATTGAAAAACTCTATTCTATTTGAACTCATTTTATTCAAATATAATAGAAATGTATTATTTTCCATATTTAATTGTTAATTTTTCAAATAGTTTTTTATATGTTTTCTATTTTTGTTGTTCCTTATCATTTTGTCAATGTAGTATATATCACTTTCTATTCTCTATGAAAAATAAGTAGTTATTATAATACTAAAATAATTCTTTTATTATTCCTATGCATAATATGGTGACTAGAATTAAATAGTGTTCATGTGTAAGAACATAAGTGAGGTTTTTTATTCATCTAACACTACATCAAAAATAAAAGTAAGACTATCTATTTGTCAATCAATAATGCAATTTAATTGCAATATATAGTTTTTGAAAGAGGATAAAATAGGTTTTACATGGACCCGAAACCATGAAGTTTACAAATTAAAGATAGAAACATTAAAGACGTCAAAGTTGGAACGGGTGTAAAAACAATAACAATAAAAGACCACAATCTCCAAAAAATTCAGCACAACTAAGTTTCCAATTAGTTCACAATAAATATTTGGACATGTAAAGTAACCAAAGAAATTCATTCATCAAAACTAAATAACAATATATATTTCAATCATGAAATGTCACTCACTCCTTTTACATCACAACATATCCTAACATATATAATTTAGTGAAAGGAAATACTCCATCCAGTTATATCATGGAAGAATTGAAGTAATAGTTTTTATTCATCCAATACACCACATGAGAAATAAAAGTAAGGTACAATGTTTGTCAACAAATAAACTAATTTAATTAGAATGACATAGGAAATTTCACCCCTATGAAAAATTCACCTTAAGGAAAATTCACCAGTAGCAATTCACCGGAAAATTAATTGCAAACTTTTAATGTGATGAATTTTCCCCTAGAGTGAATTGTTGGTGGTAAACTTTCCTTGCCATTAATTTTCCATTACCCTGAATTTTTTCCACTACGGTGAATTTTCTCATGATGAATTGTAGGTAGTGAATTGTTGGCGGTGAATTTTTGGACAATGAATTGCTAACCCTAAATTTTCCTAGAACCAATTACAATACATAGGACATATGAATAAACAAAGAAAGGTACTTAGGTGAATTAAAACACATTATTCATTTCAATCATTAAACAAATTATTCTTTCCAATCATGAAATTTCACTCACTTCATTTACATCAAAACATATCTAACATATATAGTCTAAAAAATAATTCACTCCATCTAATTACATCACAATATGGATTCTAACATACAAAATTAAATATTAGCAGTTATATCATAAGAGTAAGATAATATCCTTATTATTCTAATGCATAATATATTAACTAGAATTAAATAATGTTCACTATAAGAATTACACAATTGAAGTAGGTATTTTATTCATCTAGTACACTACGTGAGAACACATTATTCTTTTCAATCATGAAATATCACTCACTTCATTTGCATCAAAACATATCTAACATATATAGTCTAAAAAATAATTCACTCCATCTAATTACATCACAATATGGATTCTAACATACAAAATTAAATATTAGCAGTTATATCATAAGAGTAAGATAATATCCTTATTATTCTAATGCATAATATATTAACTAGAGTTAAATTGTGTTTACTATAAGAATTACACAATTGAAGTAGGTATTTTATTCATCTAGTATGCTACATGACAAACAAAAGTAAGGTTGCGTGTTTCTCAACCAATTAAGTAGTTTAATTGCAATAATATACATTTCAATTAAAAATGCTACTCATTCAATTTATGTCACAACATACTCTGCCATATATAATAGTAAAAGGAATTCACTCCATTTTAACATAAAAATTACTCATTTTTAAATCACTCTATTCATCCTTATATGTATAAGAATAAAAGAATATCCTTAACTCTACTTAAATCTCTTATAACAAAATTAATTTCTAAAAACTTAATTTTTTTAAATATATCCAAGTTAAAAATTACTTCATTCCAACTAAATTACTAAAATTATGTTTAGTCATAATCCAACTTTCGTACAAACACTATTATTAAGTACAAAGAAAATTACTAGCTACTAAAATAAAACCCAACATAGTTTGAAAATTAAAAGCTCATTTACTCATTGAGATCTGCATTAACAACTGTTATGCTCCGAGAGATGTGTAACTATAGCATTATTGGTTAACATAAAAACAAATTGGCCGAGAACAAAATATTTGTTGGTAATTTCAAAGCCAGACCAGACTGTATCATACATATCTTATTAAACTAATATTTGATAAAATAAAAAAGGGAGATGTGTCATTAGCTTTTCACCAATAGTATGTTGGGTCATTTCCAAAAATGTTTCCGTTGAAGAAAATATATATTGAAAACAGGGATTTCGCGTGTATTTGGCATTGGGATTGTAACACAAAAACCTGTAAAGGCCATGGTTATCTTAATAGTCCGAGTATGTAGGGCTCACCGCCTCACCTGGTGTCTCCATAAAACAAATCATCTCATTGTTTATCTGTGCAATTTCTGTTTCCACGTTGTCTGTAGGTGTGATCTGTTTTTCCAAAAGCAGATAGATTGTGATGGCTTCAGAGTAGAAAGGTGAGAGTTCTTCAAGTTCGTCCAGAGAAGGTGGCTCATACAAAGAAGCATATGGCAGGGAAGAATCAATGTTCCTAGGTCATATTCCAGAGGACATCTTGAACATAATATTTTGCCAACTTCCTCTTCACACTCTGTTCCAACTTCGAACCGTTTGTACTTCATGGCAAAGTATTATTTCTAGCTCTGTTCACTTTCACAATCTGTGGGAGAAGAATAATATGCAAATGTGGCTGGTGATGGATCATTATGATGAAACAACTGGGTCTTCTAATGGGCTTGCACTCTTTGATGTCAATAGAAGGCTTAGGTTCAAGAAAATATTTAATGATGAGTGGAGCTGCAGTCACTCACAACGGTTTGTCAGAGCTGGAGATGGGGGCCTCTTGCTTTATAGCTGTAAGAGAACTGGAGCCCTTAGAGTGGTCAATCCATTGACTATGCAGTCCCACTGTCTTGAAGATGCAAGACTGACCAGAAAAAGCAGGATTTCGTTTTACTTGAAAAGATATCATGATGATGTGGCTGTGCACTTCAAGTTTAATTCGAAGGAAAAGACTTATCAGGTTATTGTCATAATTGGAAATCTTTATCTTCGCAGAAGAAAGAAATTTTCTGTTTTGATTTATAGATCTGTAGAACAGAGATGGGAAATTCGAGACATTCACTTTGTGGAAAGAATGGATGGAAATATGACAATTAGCTTTTTTCCAAACATTTTAATGCAGAATCAAAAAGTCTACTGTTTTTCTGAAAATGGGGAATATGCGGTTTCGTATGATCTGAATGGAGATAGCAATATCAGGTTTCATTATATTAGGGGGATGCAAAGTTTCAGGCACCAGACCTTGGGAATTGTTATGCACAAGGGCAGAATGATAATGGTTTGTGAAAGGAAACCAGTGGATCTCCCATCATATATACATGCTTTGGTGTTTTATGAGTTTGATGAGCTTCAGTCGCGGTGGAGAAATAAATGTCAAGCAGCTGTATTGCCCGACTATTTGCCTCCTGGAATGATTTGTGTTGGGGGGGATTATATTTGGGTAATTCAGCAAAAGGAGGCCTATGGCAGCCATATAATTTGTATGGATTTGATAGTACACATCTAACTGACTCTTTCATTGGTTTTAAGAAAAATCCCATTTTATTATATAAAATATATTGTATATGAAAAAACTTAAACTTGATTGTAGACTCAGATTTAAGGTAGAATTTTTTTATTACCAATTATCCTGATTAAAATATAAAAGCGTGCATCAGAAAATTGAACAAGTCTTTTCAAATGAAGAATGGGAGGCCATTGAGACACTGGGGGAACTTAGAAGCCTGCATTGAGAGGAGGAACATGGGACACTCAGCATAAGCTAATACTATATAGACAGACTATATAAATTGTTTTTTTTGGTATAGTTCATATACAGAGTCACTTATAATCTTTTTATGTAATGTGAACTGATCACATAATCCTTCCACTGTTAGAAATTTAGGATCTATACAGGCAGATTTTGGCTTGCATATGGCGTTACATGGTATAGCTGTTAAATCAGTGATGACATAACTGAATGTAATTCTGTTGTATGCGTTTAAACTATAATTAATAAAAAAAATTCACTTCAAGTGGATTGTAGATTTAGATTTTATGTGGAATTTTTTTCTTATCAATTATACTTAAATTTATAATTGATTAAAATATAAAAGCAAGCATAAGTTTGAGAAAAAGGAAAATAAAAAAAAATCAAAACAATAAATCTATGTATAGCTATTAAACAAAATCTTTTCAATAGAGATATATGGTTTGAGGAAAATGTATGAAGTAGTTGTTGTCAACTTAAGAGTATTAATGTTTTTGCATTGAATAAGATATTAACATTTTAACATACATTTATTCAACTGATTATTTTATTATTTTTAATTAAAAAATCCATTTATTATATGTGAAAAACTCCAAGTAGATAGAAGAATCAGATCTCATCTACTTTTGTTTCTTATAAAATATAATGAAATAAGCAATTCACTACAATATACAATCCTGCATAACTTATAACCATTTTTTTTAAGAGAATAAAATTAGAACTATCCAAGGGTTTTTTTGATAAACATGTGCCATTTTTTCATTTTGAAGAACAAAGGGTAAAATAGAAGTTGTTATAAAATTAAAACTATTTTTTTTTCTATTCAGTAAACTATTATTATAAAATATTTTTGAACCAAGTTCTTATTTTCCAAACCTAGTAATAAAATTTTTGAAATATAATTTAAAACTATTGTAGATAAAAGTTGGAAACAAAATATTTTGTTGAAAATTAATAGTAGAATTTAAATTTCATAATACCTAAAAATAAATAATCATTTTCATCTTATCGTTTCATCATTATCCTTATAATTTTTTCTGATTATATTAATTAAATATATTTTTAATATTGAATTACTTAATTAAACTAACATATTCCTCTTTTGATTCATAACAATTAAATCATTTTTAATTATTTAATCATCTTAATATTTTTACCATATCTATATTGATTAAAATAACCTTTAATTATTTAGTTAATTCATCACTTATTATTTTACCTCTCATATTAATTAAAATTATCTTTGGTCCTCTATAATTATCTAACTCTCATGTTTTAAATAAATTAAATAATTTATTTAAATTAAATAATTCCCTCTATAATTAGATCATTTTCAAAAAAACCTTTAATATGCTCTCCTTTTTTAAACAAATTTTTAAAAAAATGAATATTTTCTTCTAACATAAATAAATTAATATTTATTTATTTATCCAAGCTATCATTTTATTAAAGGAATTTTATTTATTTAATTCCCTCTTTTAAAAAAAATTTAAATTTAGGTCTTACCCTATCTTGAATATTCCTATTCATTGATCTTGCAAATCAACCTCCATAATTTATCAAATGTTAAGTGAAGCATATAAATAAGAAAATCTCATTTCATTCATTATCTTTTACAACTTTTATTATCAAAATACCCTAGCACTTTTATTGTGAAAATATCTCTTCCAATTTTAAGATAAAAAACTATTGAGAATTAGGGGATTATCAATCATTATCATTGTCATTTATCAATCATAGGTATTTTTTTCTAGTTAGGGTAAGTCATCATTGGCATTGTCATTATCATTTTCTAGCCTGAGTCAATAATAAAAAATGTAACTCTAATGTTCTAGAGTATGCTAGGCATATAGATCATACTAGGTTTGATATAGGATTTTCAATAATTGATAAACTTATTCATCCATATTAGTCCAAGTTCCAAGATTTACCTACAAAATCTATAAGTATATTTTCCAATAAGCTAAGGATATAAAGAGGAAGAGTTTAAACTATAGATCTCAAATCTATTCTAGGATAAAATCTACTTGAGCAACCCCTTACAACACCTAGAGGTAGCTTTATTTTTTCTTCATCATCTAGATCATATTCAGTATCTAAAACATACATGTAACCACATGAATCTCTAACATGCTCTTGTGCTCCATCAAAATACTTGCAATAAAACCAAAGTGACCACCATCTAAAGAAATAACTCATTTCATCCTCCAACATACCACCTATGAAATAAAAGGAACATGAAAACATGAAGCTTCACCTATCCGAGAACAAAAGCATCAAATCAAAGTGATTAAAAAGGCTCCAAGCAAGTTGTAATTGTCATAAGGTGAAAAACCCACATGACCAAAAATAACATCCAAAACACATGCTAATACATACAACCATACATACCTCCTAGTTATCAACAACATCAAAAAAATCATGCCAACAACATATATAACCCATAAACCAAAATCAACCTTCCTATATCAAACCTATCAATGAAGGAAATACATATCTAGGAAATCCCACTGCAAGATTAATATTAAACTTTATCAAGTATACTAATCAAAATTATATAAATGTGTGATAAATAATAATAACATGAAGTAAGAAGCACAATAGAAATGATCTAAAAACCTAACACCAATAGTTGCATAATCTCTCACAACATGTCACTACTATCCTCCCAAGTCATAAGAACATGAACCTCCAGGAAGAAACCATATAATGAAGAGATAAAACCTCTAAACCATAACTTGTGATTCTAACAACACCTCAAAAGTACAATGTTGTGTCAAGTATGATCTCCTTACAACCTCCAATGAAAATCATCAAGAAAACCCATAAAACATTCAATCTCTTATATCAAATAGAACATATAAATCATGTGTAATACTGACATGGATGCAATCCTCTCTTACCAAGGAAATCAAACTCAAAGTATCCATTCCCAAATCAAATAAATCATCCCAATAAAAATATTTTAAAACTTCTCATCAATGAATGATAACATAAACTCAAATGCAAAAGGAGATAACAATGCCAAACATCTCTAAAAATGAATCATATACAAATAACAATATATAGTTCAAGATCCATATTTATGAAAGCTAAAGAAAAATAAAATCATGCTAAATAGTACTCTAAATAATCTCCCAAAATGAATCACCATGACACAAGTCATTCCTATGAGAAATCAAATCATGAGATATAAAAACATCAAAAATAGGATAGGAAATACCTATTAGATGATGAATCATAGAGTAGACCATGAGTGGGGAATGAGAATTCTCATCCATAATAACCAAGTCATCATGACTCACTCCAAGAACAATTTCCTCCATATGTCCATCATTAACTCACATCCATATCTAAGTGAAGGTTCATTGATCTTCCTACTAAAACCTCCAAAGAGTAACCATCTCAAGAAAACATGTCTAATCACAAGAGAACTCCAACATCACCCATTTCTCCTAGTCTCCATGAGCACCTAAACATAAGCAATCCATTCCAAGCTCTAAATACAACATTGCACTCTCATGAAGCTTCCAAGAAAGTGAAAAATATACTCAATACTAAGAGACCCATCAATATCAATGTCAAAGCTTCAACCATAGAATCATCTAACAATGCATACATATTGGTGTCAAGAGAACCTATATCATGTCAAACATCTAAACAAGGATCAAGAATAAACCCTGACATAATACCAATCACACTCTAAACCAAGAGATGTTTCACACTCTAAACCAAGAATCAACATCTCTAGTGACATGAAGATAACAATTTCCATTGATGAATCATGTCATTTCTAAGAACTCTCAATGAACCATGATACTAAGATACACATGGAATTTTAGAAACCATCTCTTCCTTGAATATAATCCAAGTCAACACACATAACTAAAATACCAATCATACCAAGTAGAACCAATATCTTCAAGGAATGAAGATAGAAACATCATCAAACAATCAACAACCAATCCTACACCACCAAGTCTTCACTATCAAATGCTCAAACTGAAAATTTTAACCAAGAAGATGTAATCAACCTATTATGACATCGTGATCAAACTACATGCTACAAGTGCCAATAGTAGACTAATCAGGTACTCTAACCATCCATCCTCTAATCCCAATGCAACATATCAATACACAAATTATCATAGACAAGTCCAACTAACAAAATCTACATCAACAATTAGCCAATATCATGGATATAGACATTCCACATTTGATTCATCCCACTGAAACTGAATGGATGACCAACCCACATAACTACATAACTTGAATATCCATATAATGAAACATGGAAACTCATCATCACACCAGTAACCTACAAAATGAGATATCAAATAATATAATATTATTTATGACATTAAGAATCAAACACCAAATCAACTGCAAATCTAATTTTCTAAAATATTTCTAGAAATGAGTAACCATATTCAAGGAACTAATCAAGCATGAAGGAGATAAGAATAAAACAAAACAAAACAACCACATACATGATCATATTACACCAATGCTTAAATATACCTACTTATCCATGATACCATAACCATAGACAACACTGTATCTATAATGGTCGATCATCCACACAAGACTCCAAGTATCTACTCATGTCAACGCATATACAAAAAATGAAAGCTAATTTGTATACTTATTACCATCAAAGTTGAAGTTTGAAAAATAATTTTAAACCTATACCAAGAATTACAAAACTAATAAACAATTGTACCACCATAAATATCATATAAAAACATGTACTCCGTTGAGATTTTTCCTCTTGACTCATCTAGATGCTCATGCAATCATACACTGAATCTTAGGCACTTGCAAGTGATCAAATAAGTACAAACCATTATCTATAGCACAAACTAAAAATATGACTAATCCACTATGTAGTACCTTTTGTGTGCTCTACAACACCTTTTTAAAATTGAAAATTTGATTATGAAAAAATTATGCTAAAAATATACAAGACAACATCTAAATTATGGGCTCCAAAATTTGATTAAAATAGCACAATCATAAAACAAAACCTAAACCACTCTATATTTCTTAGAACCACCTTTCCAATGAGTATAATAAGTCAAAAATCTAACAAGTTGGGTAGAATTTATGCCCATTTGAAAAAAAACCTCTAGTCTAACTTATAGGGTGCCAAGCTAGTGACACCCGGGTCGTCCACTACTAGCACCAATGCCCATAGTGACATCTTAATTGAAAATGGGTTGAAGAATTCAATTTTTTATAAGTTTTGCTTAAAATTCTATAAACCCTGATAAATTTTAAATTGTTATAGGGAATAATTTTTTAATAAAACTTTCAATGGGAGTAATTTTTAGTTTTTGTAGAGTATAAAAAAAAAATTAATATCTTTTTTCTTACAAATTTCATGGTAGTATGACTAAATAGGGAGAAGAGATTTAAATATTTTTTGTGCTTTCCTAAAATGGCCAAAATAGGGAAAAAATTTTATGAATCTTCATTTGTCAACCATTGTGTATCCAATGGTGAGGTCAATTTTGTCTCAAGAGGTCACCCATAAAATTTCCTCTACAAAACCCTCATTAAAAGCACATTCCAAGAAACCCTTTTGACCCAAAATTCACATAACTTAAATTTGTGATAAAACCAATAGATCTTGACAATACAAAAGATCATATTTGCATAATAGCACCTACAACATCTGTTCCATACCTTTTAATTGTTCAAGTCTTTCCTTCATATCCATGGATTCAAATTTGCACCAAATATACTCAAACATGGGTTATAATAAAACTTTGGAAGCTTACACCTCCCATCAACCATCTAATCATTGATGCCACTTGTTTGGAAATAACACTTCAATATCCGCAGTCTTAATCCATTTCCTACATAACCCCATGAGAGAAAAGTACACATGTAAGTAACTATAATACAAAAATACAATAAACAAGCCATAAGAGAACAAAAGATATACCCTAGGAAAAGCCTCAATAGGGAATAGCCCAACCTCCAAAAGAATCCATAATTCATCTATTATTCAGCAATAAAACATTAAAAGAGTTACAACGAATACCTCTGAAGGATGAATCCTCTCCAATTCATCCTCTATC
>VDFB02389621.1:0-14144 GCA_007258455.2 Sequoia sempervirens
ATCATGCCAAATCTCTTAAGACTTAGAATCATCTCATCTGGTTTCTGCCAAACTTCTAAGCCAAGGAAGTAATGCATGAGCCCAAGGTCCTTCATCTCAAATTTAGAAGTCAATTCCTTCTTACATTCAAGAATCAAGTGATCTTCTCCAATAAGGATCAGATTGTCAACATATAAAACCAAAATTAATGCATCACCTTTGATTACCTTGAAGTAGAGATTTGAATCAACATCATTCTTCAAGAAGCCCAAACTTGATAGGTACCGATCAATCCTTTCGTACCATGCACGAGGAGCCTGCTTAAGATCATACAAGACCTTCTTCAGTTTGCAAACATGTGACTCCTTCCCATGAATCTCAAATCCATTAGGTTGCTCTATATGAACCTCTTCCTCAATCACCCCATTAAGAAAGGTTGTCTTCACGTCCATCTGGTGAATCTTCCATCCTCTAGATGTAGCAATAGCAATGATGGTTCTAACTGAAGTGTAGCGAGCAACAGGAGCAAATGTTTCATCATAATCAACTCCCTCTTTCTGTGAAAACCCACGAGCCACAAATCTTTCCTTGTACTTCTCAATGCTCCCATCTGCATCTTTAAGTACTTGCATCAATCTTCCGACCTCATCGTCTAAGATTGCCTGCAACACTTGCCTTAGAGAAATGGATTCTAGCATACACCTCTGTAGAGATACATGGTTGTCCTCTTCGACCTCATCCCAGAACACTCTATTTTATTCTCAGCAATTCATAGAACTCCGTCTGAAGGTTAATTTTTCTTTTTCGAAGAGATGTCTTCAACCATCCACTCGGTCCCATGACTATATGATGTGTCTCTATTCTTCAACCTACAAGATGCATCAAGCTCTTCTTGAAAGCAATCTCTTACACTTCTTGGTCTATCCTGAAAGCATTAAGAAGAGATTACTAATAGTTCATGGAACTCAACTATCTCGAAGAGAAGTACCATTGCTAGAAGCATACATGATTGACTATCTCAAAGTTTATAGCATGAATTAATAACTACATAACAAATTCATGAACATTATTTAACCATGCAATACTTATCTCATTGAAATCAGGATACTGTATGCAGAAAATGAGGGATTGATATCAATGATCACAATATCTGCTCTCTTCGCCCTTTACAGTGGCGTCGATCACTGTTACTCTCAAAGCAAACTCTTGACTTTGATTGCAACTGATCACACAACATTGGAGTTGAAATCTTCATGGGACTGGAACATTGTGTAGGATCATCATCTAATCTGCATAAACTTTGATGACCAGAAAACACAAAATATGATTCACATCATCACATCTTATCCCAGTGAAACACATATAATCAATGTCAGATTTGCACAACTTAGCAAACTGAATTTTAGCCTAGAGGTGAAATCAAAGATACAATCAAGGAAAACTTATATTTTCATATGTTAGAACACCAAGAGCTAGACCTGAAGCTATGTTACCACTTTCAGTGCTACAAATGCATCTCCTTTGATAGATGCAAGGCACACACAATGCTAGAAATCTTGAAATCCACTGAGGTTACAGTCATCTTACAAGTAGAATTATCAACAAGTATTCAAAGGTTCTGCCAACCTTCTCAAGACAATTTCTTTATGCTTCCCATACTCATCATTACATTCTAATGACAAACACTGCCTCAAAGAACATGCACTTGTGCAATACACCCATGCTCATAACCGTATATATTCTATCATTGATACTCCAATTATTACCACTACAACTAATCTGACAAGGTCATGAACAGATCTTCATAGAAATGATGTTATTGCATATGCATTATTTGAAATTGTACTCACTCAAAACTAGGCACAGTCTCAAACTTACATACACAACATAATCCCATAACACCGGGTTCAGAAGAAGACATAATGTTGTTAGCATGAAGATGTTCCATAATAATGTACTTCATACCTTACATAACTCACTGGCTATGAGGATATAGAATGGAACACTGGCTGCAGCTAAGCAATCATTAACCTTTCTACACATCAAGCTAATACAAGTCTCAGAGGTATACTTCCATCCACTTGAGGATTAATTTCTTTAATTATTCCCATCACTAATACACTACCACTCTCTCAAGTCACAAAATCTTTTAATTCCACAATGCACGCTACTTTTTATGATACCATCAGTTTATATCTGGCCCTTTCTGAGATTGTGTCATCCAAAGGTGCAAAGTGAGAAGTATCACCAATTCTCCTGAGAAGGCAAGATCAGAGTCTCCATCTAAGGAAGCATTCACTCACACAAGAAGGTGTACCAAATCATGCCAAGTACTAGTTAGGATTTACAGAGTAGAATGGTGGTGTCTGGTCAGGGATGTTGGGTTCACTCTCAAGTACAAGGCTGTGTGAAAGGTGCTTGTGTCCGTGCTGACTCTACATGGCGCACTAGATGAGACGATGACGCCCTGTCTATTTCCGCTTTACACATTTATCAACATTCACAATATGAATCCTGTGAATTAGCGAAATCTCCATATACACAGTCCGCTTCATAAACTCACGATGAAGATCCATATAACACCAGCAATGCCATTTTTCTGAGACTTGTAGTTGCCTTGTCTCAAATAAATCTGATCAAAACCTTCACTTGAACCTGCTCTAATACCATGTTGAATTTTTATGATCAGATTTAATGCACAGAAAATAAATTCAAAATCAGACACAATAACACAGCAGATACCCTGGGAAAACCCTCCACATCAGGGAGAAAAACCCAGCAACAAAGATCTCACTTATATATATAAATAATGGCAACAATTCTCTTTACAATGAGGCCAATCACAAGGCCAACCTTCAGCACCTGCACAAGATGCAATGGCAGATGATAATCTGCACCTTCAAATATCTAACTCTGTCCTTGAAACAATTCGCAATCTGCTCTTAATGTAATTCGCACTGCCCTTGAAATAATTCAAACTTGAATAATGAATGAATAAAGGAGGAAGGTGACCTTGTATATATACAAGTGTGAGAGAGGTCGTACCTCTTCATGTACAAGGTCAGCCAAGATACAAATAAATATAATTACAAATAATAAATCTAATTTACAATGAAAGTTGGCCCAAGATAAGAATTATATTATTGCCAAGAGATGCGCCCATTCTCATTAATTGTCACATATAAATAAATAGCCAATAGGCTACATTTATTTATGTCTTCACACGTGGCTGGAAGGATGAACCCGAAGCTGCTCAATAACATTAACACTCCCAAATTGCTCCATAGCAAGAGTTAGTACCACTGACATCTTCCTAGGGTGAGAGTGAATTTTTTAGGTGCTATTATTTAGATAAGTATTAAAACCATTGATTCTAAAATATATTAAGAATATTATATATATGATTTTGGTGTTAATTTATATGAATTATATAGATGCATGATCCAATTTACTATGTTGATTATTTACTTTATAATCCATGTTATTGCATATCATAGTTACATTGGTTATTTTATCAGTTAGTCATATTATTTTAGTAACATTATATCTTGTGAATTATCTTAACTCTAACGTTTAATCTATTAAATTCGCTACTAATATTGAAACTACTTTAGGAGGAAAAGTGACATCACATTTGGTATCAGATCCTAATGATCAAGTTTTCCTATTTTTCATATTAACCAATCTTTAAAATTCTCCTTGCACATGTCTAACAATCTACACTTGTCCTAACTTTTGAGTCATAACACTTAATTCTATAAGACCTAACTTATAACCTTTACCATGTGCCAATTTTGTTTTCCCTATTGATCATTGACATTATTGAAAATCTTATGTGTATTCATGTTCATGTTCCTATTCATATTTCTTTGAGAACTTCCTAATTAGACCTATATTGGATTTAACACACCATGTTCATTAAAACAAAAAATTTATATATGCAAGTAAATTATTGACCTATAAACACATAATATTATTTAATTATAATAAATTACTAATATTATTTATATATATATACAATTTAACCTTAATTCTAAGTTTAACCTATCCTTCACTCTCTAGAAATCTCTATCTTCTTTATTATGCATATAAAAACTATTGAAATCCACTTGTTAATATATATATATATATCATGTAGACATCAAGAAGACCACGATGGATTATGAACCATTCACACTTCTTGATATACAAATATCCCTACAAGAGTATATAGAATACAAACCATAATTGAAAGAACATTATGCTAAAGTTCAAGACCTTTTGTATCTAGAGTCATGTCTCTAAGGAATGAGATCCTATTAACATGTTGTTTGCACTATAAACAAGAGTTTAAGCTTCTATAGTCACTTTATGTTCGAGTAGTGTGAATTTTGAGTTGAACATTACAACCATGGTGAATATCTAAGTTTATTAGTTTGGTATGGTGTTGATCTATAATCACTTGCAAAGGATGTAGGAAATAACTCACAGGGACATGAATTAAGAAAAAGCTAGCAAATTATGATCATAGAAGCACTTGTGATTATGTCGTGCATAATTGTAGGATGTTCACATAAAAGATACCCTCAAATTTTTTAATAATTCATTTGATTTCATTTGTTGCTACGTTAGTCCCTAATTATTACATGTTTTCCCTTGAAATAGGTATTTTAATTGTCAGGGGATTTATTCTAATGGCTCAATTTCGTCGATTGCATATTTTGAGTAACTTATTATCATTGTCTAGGTTTTAATGATGTACACTAATTCTATAACCTTTTCACCTTGGAAATAGAGCTTTATCTGTTAGTACCTTATAGAATTTCCCTTGTAAATTCTCCTATAATAGGAGAAGCCATAGCTATCAATAAAATTTAGCTTATTCATTGGTCTTTCAAATTGTATATATCATGATTCATGTTTGGAATATTATTTCCTAATTTTAAGATTATGGAAATATAGTCCTCCATCAGTGCATGTTTTAAACTAGGTTTCAAACTTGATCTGTGTATAAATCTATGATATAAGCTTGAAGGTGTGTTACACATGATCATGTGTTTAGGATATCTACATTTAGTAATCAAAATCATGAGTCTTCTTCTGCCAATACAAAGACATTAACTTTCGACCCAGCCATTTGGAGCCAAGTTCTAAGCAAGGCATTCCAAATTAGTTAGAAGGGAGTTATGCAAGACCAATCCCATTCATTTTTAAAACCACTCTTTGTAGCATGACACCAAAAATGCATTCGTCTCATCATAAAATTTTGTTCTTTATTCTTCTCACCACAATATATAGGAACAACCAATGATAAAAGAATCCTCATGTTGCTTCCTCAACTTTGAGAATAGTGGAATAAGCTAATTTTAGATAGCACACATTTGGGGCTGGGGGCACTTTTCTAGCATTTCTCATCATGGATTTCCTTATTACGAGGGAGTAAAAGTTATCGATTATATTTATGAGTAAATTTAAACTATTGATCTTTACTCTTTCTTCATTCTCATCATGGTTTCCATCATCATTAGTTTCTTCATTAACGACCTTCATTTCAAGGGAAAGTTAGTCACTTTTCACTACAAATAACTATTGCTAATAAAATTTTATATATAGTAGTAAAGGAAAATATACATTTTATATAGAATGTCTCAATCTATTTAATTAATAAAAAAAAAAAAAAAGATCTAGATATATCTTGGAGTCCTGATGTAACATTTCACCTAATCACATGTAAAAAGCTCTGATAGCAATTTTATCTAATAATTTCTTTGGTTTCAATTTAATTTTGCAATCTCGATAATTTGTCTATTCTCATCTCTTGAAATGGTTTGGGATTTTATTTTATTTTATTTATATCCTTGAACTTGGTCATTAAGAAAGAGATGAAAGCAAGACCCAAATTCTGCAAATTTAAATAAAACATAAGCTCTATAATCTATTATAGCATGATCACATCTACAAAGTTACTATCTAAGAAAGAATAAAAGTCGTATATCTACTCTGTATAAGGTAGAGAATTGAGTAAGTTACATTTCTCCCATTAGATCATTTTAAAATTCCTTGTATGTGTTTGGTATTTGTATGAGGAATATTTTTATAAAGGATATATATGCTGACAAGTCAATAGATGACACATCTCAATAGATTCAACCAACAAAAGCATAAATTTATGTAGCCCTAGTTGACCACCCCAAATCTCAATAGATTCAACCAACAAGCAAGCTAGATAAATGGATGATAGAGATCATGAAGATTAAGTATCCCTCTTAAACAATAATTAAATATAAGTAAAACATTTCTCAAAAGCATAAATTTATATATGAAGATGTTATTTACAATTAAATCCAACCAATGAACCAAATAGCAACCCTAGTCCATGGCTATGAGTCACATTGAATTGAAAAAACCATAGGATCAGTCAATAAAGAGTATTACCTCATAAAAAGGAATGGTTCAAAACTTATTTTACCTATTTCATCTATGGTTGCTTACTAGCCATTGAAACCTGGTGCAAGGGCACCCATGAGTTCATGCCTCCAAGAGGCAAAAATAGTCATTTAGTTTTAGTTTTTGTGTTTTCCTCATGTAATAAGATCCTTATGGATCATTTCATGTTTGTAAGAGTCTAGATGAGGTCCTAGGAGGATAGGTGTTGTCAAATTGTCAAAAAGGCAAAAAGTGTAAATGTTGTCATAGTTCACAAAGCAACTTTTGCTTTTGTTGCCAAAGTGGAAGGTGAACGGTTGGAAGTTGAAAATTAGTTTGTAACTATTGGGAATCTATTGGAAATTCCTTAAAAAAAAAATTAAGGTCAAAGACATAGTTAGAGAGGGTGGTTGTTGAATATCTTGAAGTTAGAGTAATTAAACATTTTTTTTTTTCTGCATTGTGCAACATTTTTCTCTATTTTGGTGATTGGTATGGACCTGTATAGGTGTTTCATGGTGTGAGACCAATTGGAAATGAAAGATATTTGAGTCTACTTCCTCCATTTTATTGCATCCAATTTTATTATGTTTCAACCAAGTTGTGCCTATTTTACTACAAACAGGTCTGAAACCCTAGTTAGGTAAGCAAGGGAAAGCAAATAAAATCAATTCCTTTTGAAGAGCTCGTATAAAGGATCACCCTTTAATGTTTTCAAGCATGTTGTATAAAATCCTAAAAAAATGGTATCTATAACTCCATTTATATTTTTATATCACTTCATAATGAGAAGGAAAGGGTACAAAAACCTAATTTGTTGCTACCAAGTTTGTCTCAAGAAATTCTGATACCTAAATACTAGGACAATCACTCTTAAGCCTTCAAAAAAACTATACCCTGAATTCCTATATATGTTCTGTAAATGTGGGAAAAGGGTATCCTAATGCCATGTTTATACCTAAAGTTAGGGTCCTCTGAAATTTGTACAAGCTCTATTGTCTTGGAGTACCATTAGAATTAGGTATGTTTGTAAGGGAATGCCAAGTAGTTTGGGGAACCTGAGTTCTTGTGAGCCATTTTTGGTCTACACATGATATTTCAACATATTCTAAGGTGTCTCAAGTTTTGGATGAAGGGTCTAAAGCACTGGTGCATTATTGGAGTTTTGTGGCCTTAAAGGAGCATTAGTCCATTTTGGAAGAGTCTTGAGTTTGTAAAGGGTGAGAGTGGAGTTTTGTTGGGAGCCCAAACTGAGATGAGTCCATGTTCATTGAAGTCTTGAAATGTCAAAATTATACCCTTGTGAATAAATCTACCTTGATATGATTGTCTTTGAGTTTTGAGGAAGGAGTTAGTCCATTTGTTGTGAAATATGGTATCAATTGCCTAAGTTCCATCTATGCTCTGCATTAGAACATCTTATATAGTAGTTCATTTATTAAACAAGCATTGTTAGAAAGTTCCTCAAAGGTTTTATTCAAATTTCTAGATTTTTAAATGTCATATAAAGCCTAATTTTGAATTATAGAACCCTAAATGTCAAATTTGAATATAGTTTTGAATGATTCATGAAGCTCTTAGAACATTGATTTGTTTGTCACAAGAGTTCAAATAAGAGATGATCATTTTAGTGGTATAAAGTTCATATTTCTATTTGGGTAGTACCCTTTTATTTTAAGTTGTCTTTGCAATAAGAGTTAGTGTATTAGTATTTTTAGGGTGAAAATTGTATATCCATACTAATTTTCAATTATCTTCTCATTTCATTCTCATGGAGTGATCTTAGTATGCCTGTTGCAGTGTGTTTCCAGTGCAAAACTAACATCTATAGCATTTTAATGAGTTATAATAGGGCCCCAACCCACAAGTCCCTGATCTCACATCCCTAAACTCTGGAATCTGATAATTAAAGTTTGACTGAGTTGGTGAGAGAGACACACCACGCTTGTTATAAGAGCTAGAAACCAAATATAAGACTTAGGTTTAGACATGGGGAAGGTCGAATCTTGAAGGTGGGGAGAGACTATCCATTTTCCGAATCCTTTCCAAGATAAGTAGGTTATGTGGATGTTTAAATCTTCTATTGCTCTTTTGCAATTCATCTTTAGGGAATTCTTCCCATATGCCACAAACCTATAAGAAAAAATAGGGATTTGGACCTAGTATTTTTATCAAGTACCTTGTGGGTAGTCATAACCTATTGTTGTTTTCTTTTGCTTAGTATTCTTAATAAAAAAATTTCTCTATTGTACTTTTTTATTAGACTTGATCAACCTGTTAGAGTAATCATGCATTAGCTAATAATTAATTAAACTTTAATTGATTATTAGTATAATTTATTCTTGTGCACTTAAGCTAAACTTAGGAGTGCTTTTATGCTTTTAGGGTTGCTCTTATATAGCACTCAACCCTCATTGTATTATCAATCTAGATATTTTCTCTCGAACTCTCAACCTTTGAGGACTTTTGTTTTCCTTGAAGATTCTTGAGGTTCATTCTGTAGCTTTTTCTTGTTGATGAATATTGCACATGTTATTTGTAGATCTCTTGCATGGAAGGTGTCTTTGTTCATTGTTTAATCTTGTGGCTCATGTTTTTCACAATTCTAACATGGTATAAGAGCGTGGATTCAGTGAAACCCTTCTTGATTTATGAGGTTTTTTTCTTCAACAAGGGTTATAGGTTTCATAAATGAATCCCCTTTGCTTTTTTGCATGTTTTGGAGGTGGGTGTTTTTAGGTGTATTTTGGCACAAAAAAGACCTCACTGTTGGATTCAAAGCTGTCGAGAAATTCAGATTTAGCTTTTTGTTTTGCCTAATTTGGATTCTTGATGCCAGATCTATGAGGGTTTGAAACAGTTGCCTTTTTTCTAGATCCAGAGGGTAGATGAGATTTTAGAACATTTTTGGCATGAGACAGACCTCATGATCGCATTCAAGAGGCCAATCCAACAAATTTTGATATATAATATGCCCTATTTTTGCATTGGGAGCTTCTAAGGAAATTTTTGTATAGGGGTTGAATGACCCTTGTACGGATTCTTTCGACACGAGTTTCAAAAAAAAAAAATTCATGGGGTCAGCATGATTTTTTAAAATTTCTTTTTTTTTATTATAAATTTTCAAAAGAATAAAAAAAGCACCTTTACTGAAACTGCAAGTCTTTATTAAGGGACTCCATTGAATCCTTTTTTAGAAAATCTGAGTACCCATTTTGTATCCATGGGATAAATACATTGGATCGTGAGTCTCCTAAATGGGCGGCCCTTTATCCTCCATCATCAACGGTTCTTTTATCCAAAGATATGGCACTTTTGAAGGTGGAGGGCCCATTGCAGGCATCCCATGTAGTCGGAGTAGCATTAATCGAGGGGGGGTGACCAGCCATCCTAGGAAATCTTTGGAATTTCTTTCTTCCCTTTGGAAAAGAATCATTGAATAATGATGTCTTAATATCTCTCTAGAATCATATAAATATATCCAAGGAATCTGAATGCAATCATTAAAGAACTAAAATAAGAAATATTAAAGCAAACCAAAGATCATCACAATCATGAAACATTATCACATCAAAAAAATGAGACCATAAGATAAATAATTTGATGAGTGGAAAACCCCCTTCCATGGTAGAAAACCATCTGCAATGATGCCTCACTAGCTTAATCTGAAACATTTTCGTTTACAATGCCTCATTGGCTGAAAACTTTTCATTTACAATGCCTCATTAGCAATAAAACAATGCCTCACTAACAAAATTCAGAGCAACCACTCTAGGAGTGCCAACCCCTTACAACCTTTAGGAGCATCAACCCCTTATACATTTAGGAACACCCATTCCAAGGAGCACCAACCCCTGTACAAAAACTCAAAATAATAATATATCAAAGGGTTACTCTGTTTCCCTTCAAATCATATATTACTTTCATTCTAATACATTTAATATCTTAAAAATTCATTCTAAAATCTCTAAAACATTAAATATATCAGTTATACAAATTCTTTTGCATCATGTTTGCAAAACTTCAAACACAAAATTTTGTTTACATTTAGCATAATATCTTTGTTAAAAGCATTCACCCCCAACAATGATAAATCATTTTTTATATATACATTCCAAGAATGGTTACTACCTTTTAGATAAATTCCACACATAGCCTGTTAACTATCTTCAAAATTGCCCCTTGTTCAAGCTTATAACCAACAAGAAAAACTATATTCAAACTGTACCAAACTACCTCATGTCAAGTCACCAATGTGACACCACCTTCTAACTATCTTTTAACATAGTTTTTATAATGTTCATTATCTTTGAACTAAAAAATAAACTACCATCTTCATAACTGATTTGTATGCACATTAATCCTTAATTACAAAATGGTTTTGTGCTTTTTTAAAAAATTGACTAGGGTTTCAAAAGAAATAGTTACAAATTAATGATACACCATTTTAAAACAAACCCAACACTATTTATCAAACTAAACGATAGTTCAAAGTTAATAAACGGTTTATCCTTTACCATTTTAGATAAACGGAGAGCTATCAAGGTTAAGGAATGAAAACATTTGTTCACCCTTGCTTCATTTCACCGAAGTCACTGCCTCAACACCTCCACTGTCATTCTAACTATTTTGTCGTGCCCTAGCTCGAGAGAGATCTTTGTCTTCAAAGATTCCTTTGCTTGGTGAAACTCTAAACTGCCCAAGTCATTCACCAATGTTAAACTTTGCATAATAAGCAATATTTTTTTTTTCCCACTCTATACACCCTTACCCCACTGAACCGGTTAGCCCTAAAAGGGCCAGTGAAAACACAATATGAAACAATGTCTTTAACCTATACAATGATCTTGAAACTTGCTGACCAAGTTATCCTTATTTTTTATGCCTTTTTCACATGGAATGAAATCTATGATTTAAACCAAAAGATGTCAATTGCCTCATGTGCTCAATACTCATTAGGAGTATGATGTCCACACAATACAAAGGTGTCAACCATGTAAAATCAAAACAACACTTATCCAAATCCATATGCCAATGATAATCAAGGCAAACACATTACCTTTGAAGATAACCAAAGTATCACACCTTATATGCCATCTAGGTGAAATGTGATTTTGTAATGATACCTTATTACAAGATACAAATTGATATTGTTTGTATTAGAAAATCAATGTCTCATGTATTATGTGAATGATAAACCACATGAATAGAATAGAACACAATATAAATATCATGTGAATCAAATTTGAGAATATTCCATCAACCTGTATAATGCATTGTCATACTGAACCCAAACATGTCATACCTATATATCAAATGTATGTATTCCTGTCAAATACCTGTCATCAAGTGTCTTTGTGTGTCTTTGACATCAAGGGAAACAAATACAACAACTATGAGAGCCAACAAACTCCCCCTTTGGCCTTTATGGAAAAACACCAAAGCTCTCTCCCCCTTTTTGCATCAACAGACAAAGGACTGTACAAAAATGGATGAAGCAAATGTAACATAGCAAGCAATGAAAAATAGATCCTGTAGTAGTCGCCAAATCCTTGCAATTGAAATTAAATCATGGAACAACAACATTCCAAGAATATACCCATGATACATAGAAAAAAAGACAATACAAGAGGAATCCTGATATCCATCATGAAGGGCAACAACTAAAGGCTATCTCATTAACTCCTACACTAAGATGCCACTGAGTCATGCACATAATCTGCCCTATTATAAGCCATAGAAACTATCAGATCAAGCTTTAAATTTCAAGTACCAAGCAAGTGATAAACAAAGTCAAATATATCATTGTTCAATAGATTTTTCACTGTTATACCATTGAAAACAAAAATGTACAATGCCCTTGATAATCCACTATCTAAAAGCACAAAAAATCTAACCAATTTGACAAAAATGTTGCAGGATAACCAAGAATGAATATATGGTAACAATACCAATAATACCAACAACATCAATAGGAGTAAGACTAAGCATGAAAAGCTCCCCCTAACTCCATGGAGTGAGAGATATTCATAATATGTATTTTCATTGATAGAACAGACTCTTGCACTGTATTACCACTATCCAAGCAACCTTTCAAAGATCCATATCCAAAACTCAAACCAAGGCTAACTGTCATTGTGTGTCAATATTAGAAAACAAAGCACTGTTAACCAATATCAATGTTTCATCTTGCCCTTTGTCACATAGATATTACTTGCTCCCCCTGCAAGTAACATTTGGTCAAAGCCTCACTCTTCGAAACTGTTGAATATTGAGCAAAATGACCCATACTACACTATGGGCGGAGGGGAGGAGCTTGGTGTGTTGAAAGAAAGAATGGACAAAATGGACAAAAAATTCAATGGTTTGACCCGTTTCACAATCAAATTAGTTCACTATGTCACTAGCACCCTGTCGGTTGTCATGAAGGATGAGATGGAGATGAAGTGTAGAAACCCCTGGTTTCCCCCTGTTACTGTTCTGACCGATATTTCAAGTTTTTCTGACGTTTTAGGTTTTTGAGATTTTTTTGTGTTTTTGAAGCAATAATGAGAAGGTACGATTTTGACAATAAATGCTAATAAATTCACTAAAAATCAAAGATCTCTGGAAATGCAACAATAACTACGCCAGTATCCTTTATTCAACTTTTCAAGTGATTACAATGATACCCAGAAGAAAACAATGTATAAAAGAAGAATTTTTATTGGGAAAAGAACCTGATTTTCTGGTACGGCTGAAGGTACAAATCAATACAGCAGAAATAAATATGATTTCTTTTCTTCCCTCTGGCATGCACAATTTCATCAGCTGATATAGGCGCCTCCTTCAGAGCAAACTGGAAGCATTAGATAAAGGCGTTGATTTTTATTTGATGAGGACGGCTCTTCATGAGGTACGGCCTGCTGGTACAGTACGGCCTGTCAGATCTGCCTTCAATGCTGTACGGACTTCACTCACAACAATGTCAAATCTCTAAATAAGGTGCGCCAAAAGCAATAGATGGTGTCTGGATACAAATAACTGCAAATAACTGAAGGTATGGATTTTCTCTGATGCTCTGTAGTTTCCTCTGTATAAGAAAACCTCTGTGGCAATGAATCAAGTGGTATTCCACACTCTCTAAATTGCTTTCCGTTGGAGATGGCTCGTTCCCCACGGCAAATGAACATGAAACCCTAAGTCTCAGGCTCAGACCAAAATTGATCAGTTTTCAAAACTCAATAAACACATAATCGGCTCAATTCCCAAGGCAAACCCTCAAATACACTGAAAAGTGCGATTCCCTTGAAAATAGGGTTTTAATGAAATATTCACGTTTTAATATCTTAATATTTCAATAGTCCATCACTGAATATTTTAATTACTTTTAATAATGACTTTTGGCCCCTTCTGATGTTGGGCGCACCCTTCAAGAAAAACCACTTAAGTTATAATATTAAATTATAACTTTATATTATAAACGTTAATTAATTAATATTTAATCAATACGATCCAATATTAATATCTCCCTTATTTCTAACCCGTTTACTGATCCGTCTGATGCTGACAGACTCTGAAGTGATTCCTGATGCCGCCACAGCCAAACTGCTAAAAATAGCAGTGGTCCCACACTGCCTGCCAAGAACTGCTAAAAATAGCAATTCTGCAAATGACCTCCGACCGAGCCAGAACGAAAGACAACTGATCAATCCCTGCTGACTGAAGCTGAGCCAAGCTCCGAGATGACCCCCTATCCGTTACATCGGCCTAAAGTTGGT
>VDFB02389622.1:0-25322 GCA_007258455.2 Sequoia sempervirens
TGAGATATTGCTCAAACAGGCATGAATCACAATGGAGATGTGTGCCAAACAATGAAAGTAGGAAATTCAAAATGATCAAGGCATCGACATTAGTGTATGCTTGACCTCTAATAGGCACCTCATAAAGGTAATCAATTTGTGTTCAAAATGAGGTTCGATGGTTAAGTTTAACGGTGGGCTTCAAGTGTGAATGTGCACTTGTATACATAAAATAGTCCACTCTAAGTATGCACCTTATAAAGGTATTTTTTTATCAAAGATGTGTTCTATGAAGAGAAATTTGTCTACAAAGATGAATGCTAGTATTCAGGCATGTGTTGGGAGATGGATGTTGTCATGCTCCCTTTTTGTAATAATCTATGTTATGGATCAAATTGTCTATTTCCTATTTTTTGCATATATCTTGACCCAATTTTGTGTATGCATTCTTCATCGCCATCACCCATGCCTTCACCTGAGGCCTCTAAAGTTTCTAGTTTGTGTAAGTTATTGACGTTGTGGAGTTTCCCTTCTTGGCATGCCCTTTCCCCTATTTCCATTGGGGTATTGGACTTTCCCATATTGTCATACCTCCCGTTCTTTCCCCACTTTCATTCCTTATTCTATAGGGACTTCGGAGTTTCCCATACTGTCATACCTTTTCCAAACCCCGCTCCTTCTCAAGTCTACATCGAAGAATTGGACTTCCTCTCACCAGTATGCCTCCTTGATCCCCCGCCCTCAACTTATGGTATGAGTCATGGAGTACCCTTGACACCTGAACTCTGACATTTTTGCCTCTTTTCATTATTCACCTCACCTACCTACTTGTATAACCAAATTGCCATTAATTCTCAGTTGGATGAGGCTTCTTTCAAAAGATTCTATGGGCTTAAAAAATCATTTAATAATGGGGATGTGAATATCTGTGGACCTCAAGTGGTGCAAACAAGGGAGACAACCTTGGCTGCCATTAATGTGGCATGATTTCAAGAACGATGTTCCCTATGCCTTCAAAGTACATTCCAATGCATGTGGCATGATTTCGAGAACTCGAAGGAGAATGCCACTTGTCGGGTATGGGCATTCTCTATTGTGTTCTAGCCATGAGATTTGGCATTCAATGCAATCTTTGACTTTCTTCCAGTGGGTATTAAGGGGTTGAGGTTTGAACAAAATAAGCATTAAGGAAATATTCCAAACCCTAGCCCATAGTTATTTTGAACCCTAGCATTCGAGCACACAGATTCGAGGATGGAAATCCGTAGATTCACAGTAGGTCAAAGGACAAAAACGTTGAAAATCTTGCACACCAAAGGACAAAAACCTTGTTGGTTGAAGGAGCGATTCTCAACCAAAGGCCGTGTTTGAGCTTTAATGGTGGCTGATATTGGCAATATTGAGTTGGTGTGACACTTATAGTTGTCATGGGAGAGTAGATTAGTGATATTTGAGCTCTCATGGTGGAAATTTTCATCTTCATCCCATCTATGTGATGTGTAATGAGTTATTGTAGATCCCCAACTAAGTAGTTACAATTTTGTGCTATTATTATAACATTGTTGCAAACTAAGTAGAGTAGTTATAGTTTGTTGTTATGGGTGGTCAGCTATTGTTCTTCTTATTATTATTATTATTATTTGATATATGAAAATGGCTAAAGGGAGCCACACCCAAATACAGAAGGATCAGAATGTTGTAGCTCAACACCAACCAGTGAGCCCGTAGGGGAAAGGTGAACCAGGCAGATAAACCACCACGAGGTTGGGAGCAAGACGCCACACCAACACACCATCCTTTAGCACCTTGCAACAACACAGCAAGGAAATGAACATTCCCACAACACATTGCAGCTATTGTTCTTATTTTTATTGTAGTTGTATTCCGATTGGATATTGCTTTGGCAGCAGCATTCTGTAAAGCATTTCCGACCTATTTAATATGAAAATAGTTTGCAATTTATCTTCCATTGTGATTCTAATTCATGATTTGGGTTATCCGTGTAAATGCATGAATGAAACAAAATTTTTGCGTGTTTGCTAGATCTGGGTAGAACATATGAGGGTTTTCCATTTAGGGCCTGATAGTATAGTCTAAAGCCTAATAATTGGATATTAAAGTTGCTATATAAATGTTGACATAATCTAGGGTTTTATAAGGTTTGGTTTTACGTATTTTTGAGTTATTAATGTTGTGGGTAAACATTGATGCAAATTTAGCATTTGTATGGTGTAGACTTAAATATTATTAAATTTGTCAAATATTTACCCAAAATATTTGGTTGTGACATTATAAGGTATATCAGAGTAGCTGGTTCAAATAATATTTGTAGAAGGTTTAAGAAATATTTGCAGTCATATTTAAGAAGGAAATTATAGATACACGCCTATACAAAGGATACATTTAAAGTCTTAATTTTTTTTGACTTCAATTCAAGGGTATGCGTCAAGGATTAGAGACATGCCTATACAAGGTGTGGATAATTCTCCGGCACATGAGGAAATGTAGAGTTGCACCTTAGTTAAAGAAGCAAATTCACACTTTATAAGGAGGCTAGTGCATATGCATGCATGAGAAAATATGGATGTGTCTATCTTAATTAGCATGAGTCATGATCACATTCTAATATATATGTGTGCGCTTGGGCAAGAAGACACATCTTGAAGAAGGAAAATCAAGCATTAAATAACTTCCATTCATTGGTGCATGCCTGAGCTGAGAGCACGCTTGAAATTGAGAGAATACCTCATAAACGAAAAAAAAAGGATTGGTTTGCAAAACCCATTGGTAGGTGTGTGCTTGGAGTGAGGTGCACACCTCAATAAAGAAAAATTCAAAACACCTTTAGATCCATTGTCAGGTGCATGCCTAAGTGCACACCTCAACAAAGATTCTTTTTAGCTCACATCAAAGTTTGAAAACACCATTGTCAGATGTGTGTTTGAGAAGGGCACAATTGTATAATTGAAAAAATAGATATAAAAAAAAAATCATAGTGTACAGGTGAACACCTCACCAAAGGGATTTTTCAAACTTCAAAATTATGTTATCAAGTGTGCACCTAGTGATGAAGTGCACACCTACAAAGAAAATTAAAAGTGCAAGATCAAAGTTCATTTTATATTGTATTGGTGTGTGTAAAGCAAAAGTGATTGCCTATCAAAGGGATTCAAAATGTCAAAGTAGATTTTTCAAGTTGTTTTAGAGGGTTAGCTATGATTAGAGGAAAAACTACAAAATCATGAAATCATTTAGAGCCTTCTATTTAGAAGTTTGTGTTTAGCCTAGTGCACTATTTTTAGCCATCACCATTTTCAAAGTGAAGAGCTTATTATAGGATTTGCTATTTTAGCCAGAGCTATTTATAGCATATGCTATTTTTAGCAATCCCTATTTTTAGCGCAAGGAGCTTGTGCTATTTTTTGCGTTTGCTATTTATAGCCCCAAGTCAACTATTTTTTAGATCCCTTGCCATGTGAGAGATGCGAGTATCAAGTCATAGTTTGTTATAAATTCAATCTACAACGTAATTGAAGGTTGCATGGTTTTAGTTTTAATATTGGAGGATAGGGTTTCACAATAAAAATTGCATTTCATGCAATCGGTTATTCTTAAGGTAGAAGTAACACCTAGCTTTTTATTTGTTTTCATTAAATAACTTTGTAAACATTATAAATAAGTGCTATTTTGCATTGAGATTTGGAATGGTAATTGTGAGGTATTTTCGAAGTTGGATATCATGGCTTTGTACCGAGTCCTTCTTTTACTTCACCAAGGCCATCGTATTTTTATGTATTAGTCTATTTAATCTGTATGTGTACTTGTATTATTCAATCTTTTCATTTTGTTAAACAACACAAGTGTGTAGTTGTAGGGATTTTTTTCAGTAAAAAAGCCCAAAAATCTGTTATATAATGCTCTGATATGCTGCATCACCTTATGCTCTAGAGTAAGAAATAAAGAAAAGAAGTTTTTTATTTTGTTAGTTTGTATTGCATACCCAAAATCACCCCAGAAAATTACTATAAATATTGTAAATAAGCAAGTACATGTTGATAAGAAAGTACATATTGTACAGTTAAGGTTAGTTTGAAGCATTATGGGGGCTTCCCCTGCTAGTTTGAAGAGCAGTTCTACCACACATCTATTTTGTTTTGAGTCACTCTAAAAGATGTGAATTAAAATGCTAACAAATTTCAAGAATTAACCATTTATATTTCTTCTATTCTAGTTTTATTCTTCAACGTTATCACATTTTTTTGACTTATATTGAATTGGGCAACTACCTTGTTCCGGGAAAACTTAAACTGAGATCTCTTAGTCCTAGTACTGAATGGCCAATCTCCTTGTTTGCTTGATCTATATTACAATTTATTCATTTTTGAAAGATTTGGATCTGTTTTGTTTCTTATTGGTATTCCTGTTTTGATTCTTATTGGTATTTCATCCTAATTTCTATCCTACATTTTGCTTTTTATATGGTTAGTATCTATGCACAAGTCATAAGCTTTTCTTAGGGTTCAGTTCAATTGTCTCACGAAATATTCATGACAGTTTTCATACTGTTTTTTCCTTTTTTGAGTTAGTTTGCAGATATTTCTGTACATTTATTAGTGCAGAGGTGAAGAAGCGTTTGTAAAATTAGGGTGATTTTGACTTGATCCACGCATAATTGATTGGCAAGGTGATTTCTTGGAAAAATTTAAAAAATAATTAGCTAACATGACAATCAGATTAATTTTCATACTAAAACTATTTCTAATGATCTATTCTTATTTTTTCGTTATTTATTTCTAAACTCTCGCATGTTTGTGTCTACAGACTTAGTGAGATTAATCATTAAATAAACAGAAAACAAGAGTTTTAAGGCTTACACCCCACAATTATAGAATAAGCTTTTGGAAAAGATCTATGTAAATTATCAGGAGCCATCAATGTTTATAATCAGCTATGAGATCCGTTTTTAAGATATAGATGTGTATTGAATTTGAGATTAGAGCTCCTTATATAGATAAATCTTCACCATATATTAGATGCCAGCAGGACCTAAAAGAAAGATCACAAATTAATCTACTTCTATAATATCTGTTAGTTGTACATTAGCCCTTAATTATATAGTTCCAAGTCCAACCATAATTTATTCATTTATTCATTCTAGCCATTTGTTGTGTGCACATTAATTAGTTAATTTAATTAAATTAATTTCAATTTTTTTCTTATCCTGTCTGATGAACTAATTAATGTGCCCATAACTAAGGAGGTAGAATGAATGAGTTAATTATGGTTGGAGCTATATAGTTAATGGCTAGTTTATAAATAACAAAATAATTAAATGAATAAATGAATAAATTGTCTTATTTTGGCTGGTCCTACTGGCATCTTATGTATGGTCCTGCAAGCTTATACACATCCACATCTTGATGATAGTTATACAGGTCTTTTCTGAAATCCTTTTTTACAAGAAGAAACAATTTTTGTTCTCTGTTTTCATATCATTGTTGAGCACACTTTTCTTAGACAAGGTTAAGTTATGATCGTCCTCTGAATCTGACAGATTTCAATAATTTTTGGAAGTAGGTTTTCAGATTTGACTGGGTCTGATTACAGTGAGGGAGCTGTTGAGCTGGCACAAAATCTTGCCATTCGGGATGGCTTTTCCAATATCAATTTTGTGGTAGGGATTCATTCTTGGATGCAGCATGATTTCATGCAAATGTTTATACGTTCCATCTGTTTATATAGCATTGATGCTATGATAATTTAGTGATCTATTGTTTTAAGAGTTTAGTAGAACAAATTTGCACTTCAGTATACTGGGAACAAATAAAAGATTGAGTTTAATGCAAATAGAAAAGGGACATGCTTACTTTAACTGTTAGCTAAGTACACTTTGTGATTATGGGGATATGGGGAATATTTCTTGGATTGATCTTATATTTTTTTGGGTCATGTAATTTCTATATATTTGACAACAAATAAAAGATTGAGTGCTTGGATAATTACCAGTGTTAAGTGGTCACAAATTATGTCCAAGGATAAATAAGCAAGAATTATTAGCTATTGATGATGTCAGAATAATTAGCTATTAATGATGTCAGAATAATTAGCTATTGACTTTGGCATCCTCATAAAAAATTTAAGGCCATTTCTAATACTGTGTAACCTACCTCACAGAAGTGCGGAATGACGAGTTTAACATAGGAAGCCATAAAAACTGATAAGCATATTCTGATGATATCCAAGTCCAAACCAGCCAGAAGACTAAATTGTTCTGAAAAAACAGGTTCTCAGTTCCCTTGTAAAATACAAAATATAGTTTTTAAGTTTAAACTGGGTTTATGTAGTATGGCCATAACAGGAGGGCTATAGTTGAATTAAGCACCGACGAGGAAAGAACCATAGATTTGATGCATCTCTCCTTAAACTTTACAATCTTGCAATATAAATCTATAGGTAAGTCTTAGGGCAAGAGGGAGTTGACCAATCCTTTTACAAGAGGGTTTTAACTCATTTCACTGAAGAGACTTTCTTCGGCAACATCTCTCATCCAAATATAGTCAATGCATCCAACTACATGTTGAACAAATTGGCTGCCAAATATTCTGCATAATTCTAGAAAGATGGTTCTATCCAAGGATGAAAGCTTTAATTTCTAATCAGCTAATCTCCAAGCTAATATCAAATATGTTGTTCTGTTCTCTATTCTGTGAATTATCCTCATAGAAAATGGCCCTTCAGATGTCAAGTCAATCCTTATTAGATAAACATGGAAATGTTTTCAAACAGGTCGCAAGAATAGGGGAAATGTTTCCAAACTACCATTTATTTCTTGGGACTTCAAAATCTGACTGAATGATCTCTTGAAGTGGGCTTTCTTGCATGTGAAACCTTCTTAAGGGCCATGGAGTTTGTAGTCATGAGGGAAATATCTCTTGTAATTTTATAACAAAATCAATAAACAAAATAACCTATTGATGGAGCAACAATTTTTGACCCTTCTGACCTTTTATGTGTCCAAAATCTTGAATCGAACTTATTTGCTTGCAAATCCAAGTGTTCATTGACAATCCCTCTTGATTGATCTAACCTTCTCTTATGCAACTCATCCTATATGGGCCCTTAGAAGTCCTAGTTGGTTCAGCAAGTGTTCTAGGTGATATTATTTCCAAAGTTGCTGGTTGGGAATCTGCCTGAGTATTGAGTCTCAAGGGCAGAGGATTGACTATGGACAAACTCTTGAGTCTTTCTTAAATAGGTGGATTGCAATTGATAAACAACCCCTTGCACATGGATCATTGACTTTTTGAGAACAAACCTATACAAACAAGTGGGACATGGGGTTGCTCCCATATTGATGGGTGCCCAAGGACAAACAAGGTTGTGCAGACAAATGACACTTAGAGGAAGGGCACTCTTTGGGCGGATACTTTCCACTGATGTACAAGTGGGTGCCAAAGTATCATAGACAAATTGTCCTTTGATTAATAACCCAACTCCCAATGATAACAAATTAATTTCCAAAATGATTGCTTTTTTGTCATGCAATTTCCACTTTGTCTAGAACTTGGTGAGTTGAGATAGATGGCCCCTTCATTTCAGCGAAACCCTTTTCACCAAATTGGCATGCTAATTTGGTGGAGTTTTCACTTCAATGATATCCTTTGCTAGTGGATTGGTGCGCCTAGGAGGTGACATTTTCCTTTCTTTGTTAAATGACAATTTAAGACTTTGAAATTTTTGCTACCTAGCTTCTTTACAACGCCTCTTCACTTTGGAAATTTATCTATTCTTCAATTTCTTGTTACTCGTTGATTGTTGGGAGTACTTTCTTCTTTGTTTTGTTTTAAACCACGCCCCTTTTCTCCTTAAATCCTTGCTTGTAGGTTTGTGGATCAATTGGAATACTTTAGGTGATTTACTTCCAACCTCGTCGTTTTATATTTTTCCTTTAAAAGAACTTTTAACTTATCAATATTAAAATATATTATTACTTTCAGTCTTGACAATTTGCTTTGATTTTGAGATAGGGATTTTGGGGCATGTGTGCTTTGAAATGATTATTGATATTCATAATTGCATGATTACAAAAGGAGCTGAAAACTCCTTATAAAGAAAATTACAAGACGATGTTTCTAGAAAGAAACGATCGTTAACAGAAGCAAACTAAAACAATTAATAAAAAGATGCTAAAACCAACTAAAGCGTAAACAAAAGTTGCTAAAAACTAAGATAACTAAAATTAAAATATTGACTAACTAAAGCTAAGATGACCATTAATATTACATTTAATATTTTAATACCCTCCCTTAATGGTCATCCTACAAATAAAAACTAAGTCTACCCATATTCAGATGGTGTGCTGGTCATCAGAATGCATAATATGCACTCCTTCTGCTCAGTATACTCCACCACTTGAGCACTTTGTTGAGACTCTTCCTGGTTGGACTTCTCATCAGCCAACCGCTTTTTGCAAAACTTCTGGATATGACCAATCTTCCCACAGTAATGGCAAGTAATAGACTTCTTGGAGCTCTCCTCAGAATTGCCTTGTCCTTTGTGCTAAGTGGAATTGCCTTTGTCGACATCCTTGGTAATAATGCTTGTTCAACACTGGGAGGCTCGCTACTGCTCTCAAACTACTTCCTCCACCTATCCATTTGCAAAAGCTTGTTGCACAACTCATCAAACTTCAAGTCAACATTGGTGGATGTAATGTTGAGCATTTCAAACTTCAAGTCAACATTGGTGGATGTAATGTTGAGTGTTTCAAACTTAAAGTCAACATTGGTGGATGTAATGTTGAGTGTTTTGATAAGTGCTCATAGGAATGTGGCAAACTTTTCAAAGTGATCACCACCATATCCTCCTCTTCCATCTTACGACCAATGGCCTCTAGTTGGTTGCAAATATCTTTGATTTTTGTCAAGTGTTCCTGCAAAGACACTTGGTCATCCATCACAATGGAAAACAACATATTCTTTAGGGAGAGAACCCTTCCCTTGTCTGAAGTTTCATGAAGATCTTTCAAATGCTTCTAGATCTTCGCAACAAACTTACCAGATGGTATTTTTGGTAACATCTCATCGGTGACAAATAATTTTAGAAGCGTAATTGCCTCCCTATTACCTCCATTATACTTGTCTTGATCCTTCCTAGCAGTAGTGGGACAAACTTTTGTACCTAGAACAAGCTCATCCAGACACCGATACTCAAAGATGGTAAGCATCCTCTGCTTCCATGTGTTGTAATTCTTTCCATTGAACCTCTGCGTATTTTCCAACATAAAATTGGACAAAGACGCCATCCCTCCCGTTTTCCAAAGCACGGAAAAGAAGGTAACTCTGTGATTAGCTAGCACAAACCCTGGACAATCAGCTGGCACAACTCACGATTTTTCAAAAAATGTCTAAAAAAGAGGCTCAAAAACCATAAGCTTTTTCAAAAAAACTTTAGAAAAATCTAAAAAGTAAGATTTTTTCAAAAAAAATCCTCAAAAAACTGCAAAAGTTTTATAGAAATTTTTTCAAAAAAACTCTTGTAAATTTTTTTCAAATTTTTTTTTTCACAAAAAAATTCTGTCAAAAACTGGCTCAAAAAATTAACTCTTCAGGCTGCCATGAAAATTGGAAAATCAGATCCACTGGAAATACTCAGAAAACTCCACGAGTCTCAACAAAAATTCAAGAAAAAAAATATGGAAAATAAGGTAAACCCTAGGCATTGTAGAAAACCCTGGGCACCACAAGAAAATGCAGGAAAACACCACAAACTCCAGCAAAACCCTCAAATCTGCAAAGCCCTAGCACAAGATCGCAAATCTGCAGAAAAGAGCCTAGAAATAGTGACGAAAAATGCCCATGAATAGAGAGGTTGTGCGGATTAAAAACTCCACCCAGAAAAGGCACGAAAAATGCGACTAGAAGAGCCGTCACAGGAAAGTAATGCGCGCCAAAAAAAACACTGTAGAGATCGTGTCTAGAGGAAACACGATTTTGCACAGAAGCTTGGTCGCAAATCCTTCAAAAATTTTCTTGAAATCTTCTACAAAAATTTGCTTCAACAATTGGCTTTGAAAAACCCTTCGATTTTCAGAAAAATCAGCTCTCAAAAATTTCTTTGATTTTTATTTTAAAAAAATCGGCTAACAAAACATCTAAATTTCTTAGGGAAAAGAATGAATTTTTTAATAATAATTCTCCTAAAGGGACCGAGCCTAAGCTTTGATACCATGAAATGATTATTGATATTTATAATTGCATGATTACAAAAGGAGATGAAAACTCCATATAAAGAAAATTACAAGATGATGTTTCGAAAAAAAACCATTGTTAACAGAAGCAAACTAAAGCAATTAACAAAAAGATGCTAAAACCAACTAAAGCGTAAACAAAAGTTACTAAAAACTAACTAAGATAACTAAAAGTAAACTATTGACTAACTAAAGCTAAGATGACTATTAATATTACATTTAATATTTTAATATGCTTTGTTAGCACCTAGGATTACTATTTTTAGAAACTTGTGTTTTGACATCTAATTTTAGCTACCAATAGTCTATTTTATGCATTTGACCCTTCTTTCATCCTTTGATTATATTTTTTATTTTCCTTATACATTGCAACATGAAATCATTTTTTGACACATCAAATTATCCTAGTTATTTCTATGGGGACTTTGAATATTTTATAGTTCCTTTGATTGTCATCCTTGTAAATAAATAATAATTGAAGGGCCCTACAATTAAGTTCTTTGTCACACTTTCTGTCCTTGACGAGTTTTCCATTTAAGGCTTCTATGACGACTTCCTAGTTATCCTTAGCCTCGTTGATTTTAAATGTTGGTTCATGCATCTCATCAATCTTGGCTTGGGCCTTGGATTATTCTTAGATTGGATGATATATCTTCTATTCAGGCAAGGCATTGACTAGTTGAAATATTGATAAGTAGGAGGTATTTTTCCACAGCGTGTCAAATAGTTGAAATAGGTATTCTTCTACTCATGAAACATGGGTCAATGAGTTTGACTCGAAACTACACGGTTGAATAGTTGAAATATTGTTAGAAATTGCCGTTGAATTTTATGGCCATTTGTTTTCCATGGATGTAGTTGATGGCTTTTGGCATATATCCACCTCAGTATAAAGGCATAATAAGTGTCATAATATTCCTTTTGTCAATGTAATTGCCTTTGAATGAGATCTGGTTTTTAAACAAATCCTTTGTATGGCTTATTGTTGGTTTGCTTGCTTCCAAAGTATGACATAGACAATTCATTGTTTACTTGCTAAATGAATACATGACTATTTAATGCAAAGTAAACTGATTTCATACACATAAATGATTTACACGAGAATTGCTGAGTAATTCAAAAGATTTTTCATATTATATACAATTGCTTTCTTTATTCATTAGATGCTCTTACACAAAACTGGAACAAGGGAACAATTCCAACACACAGTCCCTTTCCTTGAGAGCAAAATTTCTATATAAACTCTTCGATGGTTGTCAAGTAACTACAACTTTTGGCAATGACTCAAACTATTTCTAGTAACAACGACAAGTTGACAAGGTATTATCATACTCGTTGGTGATAATCAAAACATAATTAATACTAATTATACTATCTACGTCAGCCTCACCAAAGAAAAAGTCATCTTTCAGACGATAGGAAGAAAAAATGCATAACACTATTGAGGGGCAAAGGAAGACTATTGAGGGGCAAAGGAAGGAGACATCCTTGGAGGTGTAATGCTGGAAATTGAAGAAGATGGAGTGGAATGATGAAATGCAGTAACTTGTAACCTGTAAAATTTTTCGATTCATTGCTTCAAGTGATGGGTAGCCAGAAGTTTTCATTCCCTAGATGCTTTAACCATTTGCACAACTTCCATTAGCTGAGCCTTGACCTTCTCATTGGCAACTCAAAATTCAACCATTTTTTGATCTTTTTTAGCAGACTTAGTATTCCCTAACTCTGTAAGTTGAGACTGCCAGGCTAGCCGGTCTTGGAATTTGCACCTTTGATTTTCAAGTTCCTCTCTTAGTTTCTTGGTATTACAGATTGATTCATCTATTTTAGCACCAATAGTTCTTTGGGCTGCCATTTTTATTTGCAACATTAGATATAGATAATAGAAAAGATACTCAATGGAGTATGAGGCTTCAAATACTTTCCCATTATAGTCACCAAAAGAGTGGGGTACCCTTATTGGAATCCAAGTGCACCCTTCCTTGCATGAGTCAAACTGTTTAGAAAATTGGAAGTTTCCTAACTTATGCGTTAAGTTGAAAATATAAGTGCAGCTAAAGATGGTGCCTAGCTAAATCTGAAAAATCAAACTTCCAAAATAACAAAAGGAATGTCTAAACTTAGACTTATAATTCTGGAACAGTAGTAAACTCATTGCTCAAAATAGAACCTTCTCATGCAAGTGTTGTTCTAAATATGACAGCATGCTAAAAAAAAACTGAAAGGGTAGTAAAGCTGGCATATGCCTTCTATTTCAGCTTATATACCCACTATTCTTGCCTTGCCATATTTGCCAGGTTCAAATACTTTGGAACCATAGAAGTGAGACAAAATTTACCTGCTTCCCATCTTGTACAAGTTGTTTCCCTGATTGTGTAGAATGGCCTTCCATTGTTTTTGGCAATGCATGCTCTTTCACCATGGTATAATACTACATTGGCATTCATTGTTGGCTCCCTTGTGAATTTTGGTTATCAAACAGTTCTTCATTAAATCCCTTCCCAGGACTTAACCCGTTCTTGTCTTTAAGCCTTTATCTGAGCCGTGTTTAATTTCCACATCAAAACTTTTTCCAGAATTATTTGTAAGAAAGTAGCAGTTTCCTATACAATACTATTTGTAGATTTATCATCATCCAAGAAGAAAAACATCTTCTTATCTAATTCTCTAATAACAATGATTTTATTTGTAGAAACATCAATTATCTTGTATGCCTTGTATTGCTTGTTAATGTATTAGCAGCTTCGGTAGCTCCTTCCAGCTCAGCATTTTCTTGGAAGACATAAATTGAAGATAGCCGTTGGCTATTCAATTTATGTTCATTGTCTTTATGCTCATCTCATGGCCGACATAAAAGTTGGTTAGAATATATTTAATTAAAGCCGTCTATCATTAAAGAATATTAATGTTTTATCTCAAGATGGCCGACCTCTTGTGAAGAGGGGTGAACTCTTATCAAGGCCGACTTCAATAAAGTATAAGACGCGATCTTTATGAAGGCTGACATATATGTTATGATGGGATGCGTCTCTCCCACTTGTATATATTTAGTATGATTCGACCATACCATGGATGCTCGTTCAGTCTGATCACTCACACAAGTGCGCACAGATCAGAGACTAATAGTGCGAATACTGCTATTGTTCCAGTGCGAATACAGGAGATTTACAAGTGCGAATATATATTGAATACTGCTGTTGTTCCAGTGCGAATACAGTAGATATACAAGTGTGAATACATTACAAGTGCCGACCTCACACAGTGCAAGTTGATCATCAGTTCGACATTATCAAACAAGCTTTGTATCATCTCATCTTCAAGAGCGCATGATCAGTACAGATGCCAAGGTATGAGTATACATAAGGTGATAATGTGCGAACTTCTCTAAATGCATACACTGTCTCTACCAGGTGCGAATCTCCTGTAAGTCTTCACTCTGTCTAGAAGAAGGTCATCTCTGTATCTCAATATCAGATTGTACATTAATGACAGATTCATATGTGCTACTACATCTGTCAAGAGTTTATGAACATTGGTCTTGAATTAGACCTCATTGTAAAGTGAATTGTTGCCACTTCTATAATCAATATAAGAGAGATCTTTGTTGCTGGGTTTTTCTCCCTCAAGAGGAGGGTTTTCCCAGGGTATATGCTGTGTTATGTTGTCTGATTTTGAATCATTTTCTGTGCACTAAATCTGATCATTTAAAATCAACATGGTATCAGAGCGGGTCTATGGAAAGATCTGATCAGATTTTGAAAAGCAATTCGAAGTTAGATCTAGCGCATGCTCTCTTCATGAGTTTACTTGAGTCATATTGCTAGCAATCTGAGATCTGAGAGTTATATGCGGTGATCTCACCTCCTGGGATCTGTTATCTAAAAGCACATGATTATGGAAGGTTCTGAAGTAGTCATGCATTTTGAGAGAAGTCCATGATGTCATTATCCAGAATGGACTTCAATGGTCTTCACAACCTTGCAGTCAAGAGCTCAACTATGTCAGATTGTGCTGCCAAGGGTTGATGTTTGAAATCAAAGGCTGCAATCAAATAGAGATAAGTATTTGGTTCCTTTCTTTGTTTATATTCCTTTATGTGAATATCAGTTGTGCAGATCTGATAAAGTCTCTCGAGTGATGATCCTATATATCTCTAACAATTTGGGTATTGCTAGTAAGCATGTTGCATAACCTAGTGGATTGCAGTTGGAAACGGAGTGCATTGTAAATTTGAGCAGTCATGGGCCTGTGTTCAAACCGTAAAAGTTGCATGTTGATCTGTGCTTAAAATCAGCGTATCTTATAGTATAAACAAGTATTCTTTATTTGTTGTATCTTGGACATTGTGTGTTTAGTATAAGGAGATTGTTACTTCTCTTAATTTGTGATTTCTTGGTCAAAGATTCTTTGAATACTTCAAATTATCTATTGTGAGTTGATCTAGACTAATCATGTAAATCCTTTGATGTATGTCTTTGAGATAAATATCAGCAAAAGAGAAGAGATTGGTATCCTTATGTTGTGATAGGTTGATCACATCGATACCCTTCTCCAATGCATGTGTTGTGTTAGAATCTTGAACTCTTGGGAGAGTTGATTCTACATGCCAACCGTTTAATGCATTCAAGAAATCTGCAGCTGTGCAGATTATTCTTTTATTGTGCAGAATTAGGCACTCTCGAGAGGAGCAAACAAATGAATGAACGAAAGAGCTATATCAAATCTTATAGAGATAAGTTCCTTTAACCCTCTAGTTTGATCTTTTGATATACTTCTCCTTCAGGTTGATTTATTCATGTTCTAACATTGTGCATAAATTCTTATGTGTTCATGTTATAACCTGTGATTGTAAACTTTGTATGATTCCAGTCTTGTTATTTCTTTGGGTAATTACAAACTGTTAAGTAATCTCTCTCTAAAATGCTTGCAGGAGCAAGAAGATGATGAGAAATTGCTTAATGATGAAAAGCTTGAGGCATCTTGTGAGAAAGTCATGCCAACCAAAGAAATAATCAAGCAGCCTTGGGACTGAGCTGATGGCCAGAGGGAGCTCACTTCCAGAAGTCTTCTTTGCAATCTTTGGAGCAAGGATCAAGAGGGAGTCTTGTAACTCACTGAGAAGAAGCGAAGATTGCTGCTAAACCCTTAGAGGATCCCTTCAGTTGCTGAGATCATAAGTGCTTAAGATTGCCTTCTGGATTTATCATTGGTAGCTCCACAAACCTATTCAGAATAGTGAGATCTGAGATGAGATCAAGAAAGACTATCCTGAACTCTCTACAGTACCAGAGGTGTGCGCTGGAAAAACATTTATCTAAGTCTTGCAGGCAATCTTTGACGAAGAGGTCAGAAGGTTGATGCAAGTGCCTGAAGATCTAGAAGGAGCCTGCTGAGCCTGAAGAAGATGGTAATCTTGCTGCAACTAGTTTAGATTTGGTGGATCCTACATTGTACAGATAGCTGATTGGATCCTTGAGGTATCTAGTTAACACTAGACCTGATATTTGCTATGCAGTGAGTGCACTTAGCCAGGTTATGTGTGATCCGAGACAGATACATCTTGTTGCAGCTAAACATATCTTGAGATACTTGCGTGGCACAGTTGGATATGGGTTGAAGTATACTTTAGATGCAGACTTGGAGTTACTTGGTTTCACTGATTCAGATTGGGCAGGTTGTGTCACGGATCGGAAGAGCACCTCTAGCTGTTGCTTCAGTTTGGGTTCTGCTATGATTTCCTGGTGCAGCAGGAAGCAGTCTTCTGTAGCATTGAGTACAGCAGAGACCGAGTACATTGCAGCTTGTATGGCAACTCGAGAAGCAGTTTGGCTTTGTAAGCTCCTTGCAGGATTGTTCGAACAATCAATGGAGCCTACTTCAAAGTTGTGTAAAGCTTTCTGTCAATCCTGTGTTTCATGACAGATCCAAGCATGTTGAGATCAAGTACCACTATATCAGAGATATGGTACTGCGGAAGGTTGTACAGTTGAGGTACATTAACACTGATGAGCAGACGGCAGATATTCTCACCAAGCCTCTCGCCAGGATAAAGTTTGTGTACTTCCGAGATAAGCTTGGTATGGTGGAGAATCCAGCCTTGACTGAGTATGAGTCACCGGTATCGATTGAGCGCATTGTGCATTTTCATTACGTGAATTGAGGTGAAAAGCCACTTTCGGTTCCACCTACGAGAGTCATGGTGGATGTCATGTGACTCCATGACATATGTTGTACTTGTGTTTCACCCTGCAGGGAGTCATGGTGAGAATCCCGTTGAGGTGACAACATCAGCAAGTGATGAACACTTGTACTTACTCTTTGCACTTTCTTGGTGATGAGAATTTGAGGTGGCCACCGTTTCCACCCTCACGAGTCATGGTGGATGTCATGTGTGCGACTCCATGACATATCTTGTACTTGTGTTTCACCCTCTGAGAGCCATGGTGAAAGTCACGATGAGGTGACAACATCACGCAAGTGATGAACACTTGTACTTACTATTGTATCTTCTTCTACGACGGAAGAATTTGAGGTGAAAGCCCTCGTTTCCACCCTCTGAGCTGAGTCATGGTGGATGTCATGTGTGTGACTCCATGACAACATCATGTGAGAGAATCCGTGATGATCCTCTTGTACTTCATCCTCTGGAAGAGCCATGGTGAAAAACATCACGCAAGTGATGAACACTTGTGCATACCACACATGGGTGTAGCCATGATGGTTGACATCACATTAAGGTGATATGCTTTCACGATGAGGTGATAAGCTCCTCTCTATATGTGGGTATAGCCATGATGGTCAAATACCACAATGAGGTGATATGCCATTTCACACATGGATGTAGCCATGATGTTCGTTATCACATTGAGGTGATACTTCTCTCTTTATATCTGATTACAGGCAATGATGGGTAATGGATATCATATTGAGATGTTTGTGCAGCTGGAAGTTCTCTCCCTAGCTGAGAGGGAGTGTTAATGTATTAGCAGCTTCGGTAGCTCCTTCCAGCTCAGCATTTTCTTGGAAGACATAAATTGAAGATAGCCGTTGGCTATTCAATTTATGTTCATTGTCTTTATGCTCATCTCATGGCCGACATAAAAGTTGGTTAGAATATATTTAATTAAAGCCGTCTATCATTAAAGAATATTAATGTTTTATCTCAAGATGGCCGACCTCTTGTGAAGAGGGGTGAACTCTTATCAAGGCCGACTTCAATAAAGTATAAGACGCGATCTTTATGAAGGCCGACATATATGTTATGATGGGATGCGTCTCTCCCACTTGTATATATTCAGTATGATTCGACCATACCATGGATGCTCGTTCAGTCTGATCACTCACACAAGTGCGCACAGATCAGAGACTAATAGTGCGAATACTGCTATTGTTCCAGTGCGAATACAGGAGATTTACAAGTGCGAATATATATTGAATACTGCTGTTGTTCCAGTGCGAATACAGTAGATATACAAGTGTGAATACATTACAAGTGCCGACCTCACACAGTGCAAGTTGATCATCAGTTCGACATTATCAAGCAAGCTTTGTATCATCTCATCTTCAAGAGCGCATGATCAGTACAGATGCCAAGGTATGAGTATACATAAGGTGATAATGTGCGAACTTCTGTAAATGCATACACTGTCTCTACCAGGTGCGAATCTCCTGTAAGTCTTCACTCTGTCTAGAAGAAGGTCATCTCTGTATCTCAATATCAGATTGTACATTAATGACAGATTCATATGTGCTACTACATCTGTCAAGAGTTTATGAACATTGGTCTTGAATTAGACCTCATTGTAAAGTGAATTGTTGCCACTTCTATAATCAATATAAGAGAGATCTTTGTTGCTGGGTTTTTCTCCCTCAAGAGGAGGGTTTTCCCAGGGTATATGCTGTGTTATGTTGTCTGATTTTGAATTATTTTCTGTGCACTAAATCTGATCATTTAAAATCAACATTGCTCACTATTTGCATCTAACTTCTCCTATTTGCAAGAACCAATACAACCAATACTGATATGGCACATTTTGAAATTTTTTACAAGGAGGATGAAAACTGTTTTATTCACAGCTTCCACCCAATACTGATATGGCACATTTTGACTACACGCCATGCACTTCACCATCTCCTTAATTGTCCTATTCATCTAGGCCACAAATACCTTTTTCCTTGCATAATTCTTGAAAATTTGTGGAGGCAAACTCACATCCATTTTCAAACTTGAGAGTCTTTGATGCAATGGTAGAGGAAGGAAAACACACCTTAACAAAATCTCAAACAATCTTATACTGTCCTTTCAATTAGGACTTCACATTTCCTTCACAAGTTCTTAATCCCAAAACACTCAAACTGCAAACAAGGCCCAAAACCATTTATAGATCCCTCAAAATACTCTTAACAGCATCTAAGGACTGTTTCAAAACCAAATCCCAACTTAGACATCTCGAACTCAAAACCCTTCAATGTAGTTTGTTCAAAATCAGCATATATGCCCATTGAGATCACATAACTACCAACTCCAAATTTCCAAGCCCAAATTCATTCACCAATAGCACCAACATGCATAAAACTGTCTGCAAAACAAAATTAGAGCTTTCCCAAATTTGTATTCAAGTTATTTGACCAATCCCTTATTCAAAACCTTCAATCTTGACCCCAAAGATGACTCAGACAATTCTGCCCCAAACAGGACAGTTATTAAATGATCTCAAAAAGTTATAAATATACCAATCCACCTCTTAAAATGGATTCGCCACGTTCCAAACACCTTTACCAAACAAAAATAACACATAAAGAGCTTAAAAACTGTTGGAAATGTTGTCATTGATGTCAAATGTATGGACAGGGTTGATTAGAAGTTCGTCATTAGTATTGAGGATTGTTCCATTTTAACTGAAGAAATAATACTTATGAGATGTTACATACAATGATGCTGAATAGTTTGAGAAAGAGAATCATTGATTTAGAGATGGGTGTATGTGAAGAATCGTTGATTTGGAGATGGACGAAAGAAGCAGGAAATATTGAAGTTGTTGAAGTCAGTATATTTAAAGTAATGTTGGTATCACAACTATACAAGTATAAGTTTCAAACGTGGGAAAAGTATAAGAAAGAAGCCCGATAACCTTTCAAGCTGTCACCTGTGTAATTTGGAGGTTGTACGTATGTCTTGGAAGAAGACACAAAGATCAATAAATAAAGACAAAGGCATTATTAATGCGTGGGTCTCACATAACTTCAGGTTTCTCTATATCGCACCATAATATATTCATCGGGTTATTTACTAACTATTCTGAAGATAGAATTGTGATTATCTTATAAGATGTTGGCGACAATTTGTCGTGGTTTTCTCAAAGGCATAAAACGAGAATGTGAAGAAACGTTAATTTGGAGGTATCATGGCTTTTAAAGGAGCTTCAGATTTCAGAGAAGATATCGACTATAAATTCATAAGTCATTTTGGAAAGCAGTCCAAGTGCATAGCCGCCAGTATGATTGCTTTCAGATTTCGGGGTATCCATAGAGCGGCAAATTACTATCATCAATAAACAATTAACAAAGCAACGATGATCATTAAGGAATTACGGGAGTCTTAAGGAAAAATATCGCTGCTGAAGAATTCAACCAAGAAACAATAATTAATGAAAAGAATTAATATTTAAAGAATCAATAAAGATAAGGCAAAGACACAACTTTATGAAGGAATACGATCTCATCAAATGATGCGATTTGTTAAGACTAAATCCAATTACGAATCAAAAAAGAAAAAGTCTAAAGGTTGCTGCTAAAAATTTTATAATCGAGGCAAACAAAAGCATATAAGACTTAACTAATCTCTTTTGAAAAAGTGCGAATCAAGAAGAATTAAGATCAGACTCTTTTTAAGGTTGTAACGTTTAAAATCAAGTGATATACTTCTTTTGAAAAGACGTCTTTCTGAAGATAGGTTGAAAAGATACAATCTGTTATTTGTGAAGAGATGCGACTTGAGCCATGTGAATCGAAGGTTCTAAGAAAAGATTAGTTATGTTTAATTTGTGACTTTGATTAAATGCAACTGATCGGGATTCCTAAGAGACGTGTTTATTCAAAAGTATCTACATTTATCAAAGGGCGTATTCCTTGATAAAATACAGACAGCTGCAAGATAATTAAGTAATTAAGGAAAGAATGTGTTAGAAGTATTAAAAATCTGAAAAGAAAATTAAAAACTAATAGACAGAAATGAAGTGGTGTGAATAGTCAAGAGATGTGATCTTTTACCATGAGATGCAATCTTAGAACAAGGTATATTTTGGTCATTCATTTCAAACTTGAATTTGTGGTTGTGAAGTTCAAGAAGTCTACATCAGAAACCCATCTTCTAGTGTGGGCTGAGTGAGAGTTTGTCATCACTAAGGCAGATTGAAGGTATGGGAGATTGCAGATCTGATTGAAGACAATTGCTTCATCCATCAAGTCAAGGTTTGGTGCCTTGCATTAGGGGTTGGTGCTCCTTGTAGGTTGGTGCCTACTAAATAGTTAAGAGGTTTGGGTGTCCCTTGTAGATTGTACTCTGCTAAATCATCTCACTTGTAAATCAAGTAGGTTGGTGCCTATTTCCGTTTGTAAAAAAATAAAATATATTTAATATTTCAATAAATTGGTATCAACTTGTGTAAATTGATTCATATCATAAAGTTGGTGTTGGAGAGTGTTTAAGTTTGTGTAGAAAGTTGTAGAAGTGAAAATTTGTGTTGATTTACTGATTCACACCCCCCCCCTCTAAGTAAATCTTTGTGCTCTTCAAAAACCATGAGCAAAACTCAATAAGACTTTACTGTACACTGGTTTTTGACAGATTTTCCATAAAATTCAGACCTAGGGCATCCTCGACTCCATAACTAACCTTTTCCTTTCGGTCTGAAACTTTGAGAAATGAAAGAGTACACAAAAACAGACCTTCTTACAAAATTTCAAGTGATTCCATCAGTTAGAATAAGAGATACAACATTTTCTTTGCTTCTGGTTACCCTAAACAAGGGTTTTAACCCGTTTTCAGAAAATAAGCCATATCTTTCTTAAAACAGCATGGATTTGAATGAAACAAAAAGGATATTAAAGTAGACTTGTAGCTTTATTGTTCCAAATGACTGCCCCTTGAGAACAAGACAGTATGGAGCCGTACAGGAGGCTAAAACTCAGAAAAACCAGTAAAATACAGAATTTTCATATGCAAAACTGGGCTTTTCATAGTTATCTTCATGATTTACATCCCTCACCACCTGCCAGCGATGGATTAAGACTATTTATGCCTTTTCACATTTGTCCCTACGTATTCCAACTGATTTTTTCAACCACCCAACCAACTTGACCTTCCATCTTCCTTATTTTGCAATTTTGCAATTTTGCACTTTTGCCTTAACAACAAGATTTTGCTTTTCTTTGCATTTTTGAATCCTCCAATGCATCTAGACCACTAAATTGACTAATTACATGATGAAAGGGTCCACGAAGACCTTATTCTAATATCAAACCACCAAAACCCTATTGTAGACATCTTTTTACAACAATTTCAATTTTTTTGCAAATGGGATACATTGACCTTACAACCTACCTAAACACCCTTCAAATGACTCAAACACATTGTAATGGTCTTGAATGACCTTATTAAATGACCTCTAAGCACTCTTCAAACATGGTTTACATATTGGACTCATGGAGGCATATAGTCCATCAGGTGCTTCTGCACTAGTCTTGATCCATCTATCCGCTTTTTTTTCGACTAAAGCTTTCAATGCCACAAAGTGAGAGCACTTTGACTTATTTTTGAAGAAATACACCCACATTTTACTAGAAAACCATCAACTAGCAACAAGAAATACTTTGCTCCAAATGTACTAGGTGTCTTCATAAGACCATTTAGATTAGTGTGTACCGGATTCAAGAATTTTTGGGCATGCCAAGTTTTATCAGTATCAAATGTGTGTTGACTCGGTTTTCCCATTTTACATCTTGTACACTGTACCTTGAATGGACAGAGTCACAGAAGTCCATCAACCATGTTAGTCTAAGTACAAATAAATATTGATAATTTAGGTGATCATACCTTTCATTCCACAGTACATTGCTATTCTCCACTGCTGCTTGTGCATGAGCATTTGTTGTTTTTTGATCAACAAGTTTTTGCAAACCTTTTCTCACCTATACAAATTACAATCACTTTCTTATTATTGAGAATTGTAGCTATACATTTGTCGTCTTGAAAATTCTTTAAGACTAGGATTCTTTGTTATTTCAGTAATAGACAAAAGTTTTTGTCCATGTGAAGAACATAACAAACATTTTTGGAAGTGTAACTTATTGTATTGTTCATTGTGACATGAACATCATCACATCCTTCAATGTTTTGAGTCCAACCATCACCTAATGAAACAGATTCATTTCTACTCTAATCCTGAGTAAAAGTTACATACAGGTCTCAAAATATGAGGTTGTGAACTCAATCGATTGATCCTGTGATGCAACAAATGCAATTTTTTTATCACTTCTTGATTTCTCCGCACTTTCAACAACATTTGGTTTCTTGGATTCCATTGGCATGCCATTTCACCCATTCTTTTTTGGCAAATTCTCTTAAAATATCTACATTTCTATTCTCCACAGCTGCTAGTGCATGAGCGTTTGTTGTTTTGTGATCAACAAATCTATGCAAACCCTTCTTGCCTCTACCAATTGCAATTACTTTGTTATTATTGAGAACTGTAAACATACAGTTGTTGTCTTGAAAATTCATTGACAGACTAGGATTCCTTGTTATTTCACTAATAGACAAAAGGTTTTTGTTCATGTCAAGCACATACCAATTTTTCTTGAAAGTGTAACTTATGGTATAGTTCAATGTGACATGAACATCATTATGTCCTTCAATATTGTGAGTCCAACCATCACCTAATGAAATAGATTCACTTCTACTTTTATGATACAAGTCTCAAAATATGAGGTTGTGGACTCAATTGATTGATCCTATGATGCAATGAATGCAATTTTTTATTATCATTCCTGGTCACTCGGCACTTTCACCAACATTAGCTTGCTTGGATTTCCATTGGCATGCCATGTTAGTCTTTCTTTTTTGTCAGTTTCTCTTAAAATATCTAGCCTCATTACAGTAAAAACACTTCCATTTCGATTTATTGGGATGTACTGCTACCTTTGAAGGAGTACTTGATGAACTGCCAGTGTTGTGCTTGCCTTTGCCTTTGTTTCCAAGGTTGACGTTTCCATTTGATCTCTGCTGCTTTGCAAAAGAATTGTTGATAACTTCTCAAAAACAAGCATTTGTGTTCCACAATCACATGCAAAGGATTCACAAATAAATCATAGGATGATGGTAAACTTCAAGACCAAAGCAACTGTATCTTCATCATCCACTGGTTTCTGAATAGCTGATGAGTGGGATCCTTTAACTGAGCAGATATTCAGAAATTGATACTTCTTGCAAGTAAATAGAAACAAGAGATTCTTCAAATACAATGCTCAGCCAGCTTCTGATGTCTGGTACTTGTTCTTTTGGTTTGTCCATAGTGTTGGTGCTGAAATAGCATTCCATACTTAAGTTACAAATTTTTCAGAAACTGGAAATTTTAGAAGCATTAAAGCCTTTTTATGTCATTTGTCATTATCTTTGGTTTCAAATTCTGGCCTTTGTTCTTTGTTTAACATGATTTGGTCAAGATCTCTATACTCACAACTGGTAAGTATTTTATAACTATGCAAACTATAGTTTTTCCCAGTATCTTTTTGAGGCTTGGGCAAAAGAAAATGTTGTATGGTAGCCATTTTTGACCAAAAACCTAGATCACATAGCTGCCAAAAACAAAACAATCCCACAAACTGAAATTGCAAAGACTAAAACATGATTGCCACTTATGTTGATATGTTACAACTTACAACAAACAATCTGGTGAATTTCCACAGAAAATTTCTTACCCAATCAAAAGTTATTAAAGTAAGTTTACTTGTAGCCGAAAAAAGAGAATATTTTGGCATATTTTATAGTTTGGAACTTTATAAACTTCAACCCTAAATGTTTATAAAATTGTAGACTTTATATTGAAATATAAAATAATAATTAAAAAAAGTCTCTAAGCCCAGATCCGACTCAGGCTTGAAATATTTGTAAAGTCCCTTACTCCAAGTGCATGATTTATTTCGATTTATTATTGGTTCGACAGTGCAAGCATTTGTCAACCAATATTATATGACTGAGTCTATGCTTGTTTCAAATTTCAAGAGAACGTGTATAAATTATTGCCATCTTTGAATTGCCAGATTTATATTATTGCAGATTACATTCTGGAGACCCCATTCATGAAAGAAAGATAATGACAGGTACTACATATACAGACTAGGGAAGAAGAAATCTATTCAAATGTATTTCAGAAGAGAGTACCCGTTATACATGCTCCATTCAAGATCCTTTTATGCTTAGATAATACAGATAAATAATGCTGAAAACTCTGATCTCCCTCAGACTCCCGATAAGCTGGCGCTGGTCAAAATAGCACGACTCCTTAATGATGTGGCTGGGAGAGTATGCGGTTGACCCTTGTGATTGGTGGCTGAACTGGAAGAGAACATCCAATAGAGCACTGCGGCTGACAAATAAATAAGGGTGGTGGCTGAATATTATTATTGATCCTTTAGAACAAATAGGCCACGATTTTCCTTATTTTGAATAGCATTGATCATAATATTAAATACATCAAACCTTCATTTCATAGACCTGACTTAATGGCATATGACTGGCAGAGATAAAATACCGCGTTCCTTATGTGACATGAATTGGCCACAGCAAACTGCGATTAATTACTAATAATGGTGCGATAAGGGAGATTCTTGTAGCGGCGATATAATTCAGTAGTTATTCCGTTGGCATTCAATCAATGGAAAACTGTGATTAATTAGTAATAATGGCACGATAAGGGAGATTCTTGTAGCGGCGATTCAGTAGTTATTCCGTTAGCATTCAATCAATGGATTATGTAGCAAGCCACGAACTTGGAGCCAGAAATTAACAATAGCAATGAATACATACAAATATTCA
>VDFB02389623.1:0-55835 GCA_007258455.2 Sequoia sempervirens
CGATTTTTTCCTCAAAAATCGTGGTTTGTTGCAATCTGTTTTTGTCGCACCTTGAGTTGCTAGGGTGAACATCTGCACAACTAGCTTCTTGCAGTCTGTTCTCGGGCATCATGCTCCTCTGCAAAAGTTTCGATGGTTTGCTGATTTTTCCTCAAAATCGTGGCAGTTGTTCTCAGTGTGTCTCTGGTTTCAAGGGGGGACAACTCTGTTACCCAACGTCAGGTTGGACATTTTGTGATGACTTCTAGTCAGCAGTTCTGCAAATTCTGGAGGGTTGGTGGCAGACTCATCTCACGTGGCAGAGTCAGTGGCAGGCTCTTGTCTCTTGTTGCAGAGCACTCTAAAGAAGGGGCAACCTTCTCTATTTTATTTTGGATGGTTTTTGGTCATCAACATTCTGCAGATCCAGGGAGGGTCTCCGTAGCAGCAGAGTGTTCTGAAGAATTTGTGACCAAGCGACCTGCAGATTGTTTTTTGTAGGCTAGTTAGATGATTGACCATTAAGGGAGGGTGTTAGAATATTATATTCTTCTATTGTATAATGGTCAATTTTATCAATAGTAGTTGGTAGGTAGATGGTAGGTAGACATTTAATGTCTCCAGTAGTTTTACTCCTCTATAAATTGTAATCTATTCTTCTGGTAATATCAAGCAATTTTTAGCCCAAAATTGTTTCATAAGTGGGTGAGGTCTTGAATCTCCAAATTGTCCTACTTCTTAAGTAAGTGAACTTATGGTTTGAATGCCATTTCCACATTGTTGTCAGTTTGTGGTTATGTCTTACTTGGTTTGAGGGTTGAGATGATGTACCACTCTCACCCTATTCTTGTTGTTCATTTAAGATGATGGTGGTGGTATTGTAACCTACCATTGTGTTAGAGAAGTCTCTATTGTCTTAATTGTCCATTACAATGTGTTTGTCTTGTGATCATTGTAAGTCTTACACTGATGTGATTCTAATTTGGTGTTTGTTGACATTGTGTTGTCATGCAATTGGTAGTGTCGTCATGTGCTTTGGTCATGATGTTCAGTTTCGACAACATTGTGTGTGTGAGCGTGAGTTTGTCATGTGTTTGTCACAATTGTAATGAAAAAAAATTGTCGGTCCATGTTTTGTTTGATAATGTCCTTAAAGTAAAAGTTGGGTCATTACATAGCTGCTAATAAACATTATAGTCTCTTCTATAGCAGGTACTTTCTTCCTCTAAGCAATTTATTGCAGTGAAAAGTTAAAATTAAAAATTTCAGTTTGAACTTCATTGGGATGCAATAGAAAAAATTGAAACCTTCAATTTAGTACAAGTGATAACAGATTCAGCACATGTTTATCATCTGGCAGGATTATTGATTCAGGCTGGGTACAAGTAAAGCAATTGGAAACCATGTGCACATGCACTCAATAATGCATTAAAGGACACAAGAAATTTTCCTTGGATTTCTCAATCAATTTCAGCAGCTAGGGACGTGCAAATATTTATTTGCATGCACCATATCTCCTCATCTACTTTTAGGTCCCAAAAAAGGGATTTCTCCAGCCAACTGAAACTCGCTATGTTGGTCACTTTAATTTATTGATGAGGATGCTAATGACACATGAGGCCTTGCAATATAAAGTGGTGTCATTGTTGTTTCAGATAGCTTCGGTCAGATATAAATGATGATTGCATTCATGCATCATCATCATTTATATTTAACCTAAGTGTTCTTAACCTCGAAATCAAATAAGTGTTGCAGATTTCTGATGATGTTTGAAATATTACATATCGGAATTTATTCCTTATGATTGCTGTGTGTTATACAGATCTCATTTTAGTTTAAATAAACAGCAAACTGTTAAGGAGCCCGTGCGCTCAAGGGACGCGCCCCATGAGTGGACGTGTCTCCACTCTATGGAGACACGTCCTCTCATGAGATGCGTCTCTCCTTGAGGCGTGTCTCCCTCATATTTATGTGACCTCTTGCTGTTATTTGCAGACATCGAAATCATTAATGTTCTGCAATCAGCACATTCAGTATAAATAAAATCTGAGAATCGAAAATCTGACTTAGAATTTTAGTAGAATTCTTACAATTAGAATCTCTTTAGAACCCTTAGTCACTCAATTTGAGAGAAGATTTGATTACATTTATATGGTATCAAAGCCACGTTGTGTGCAGCCAAATCAAATCTAAATATCAAATTGCTCAAGAAAATTCGTATTTTCTAGAATCGAATTCACATCACATTCTTCATAATGTCAAATGTGATCAGATTTGAAGATCGTCTTGCAGGAGCAGACAATTTCACATCATGGAAATTTAGAATCATGATGATCGTTAAAGAGAATAAGCTAGACTCACTTGTGAGAGAAAATATGAAGGAACCAAAGTCTGAACCTGAGAAAACTCAATGGATAGAAAACAATGAAAAGGCCATGAAAATTCTAGTAGATGCAGTTAGGGATCATATAGTGCCTATCTTAGCAAAACATGAAACTGCATACCATATGTACAAATCTCTTGAGAGTATCTATGAGATTAACAACACCTGCAGGACTCTTGCATTAAAAAGGCAAATCAACAATGCCCAAATAAACAAAGGAGAGTCCATTAATGCATACTTCATGAGGATTATTGAACTGAGAGATCAATTATCCACAATTGGATATCAGATTGATAGCAAAGAGTTAACTCTAATTGCACTAGGAGGCCTACCAAACTCATGGGAGTCATTTGTTCAAGGGTGCAGATCAAACTCCCTAAGTTTGACAGGCTAAGATCTGACTGCCTTGAAGAAGAAACAAGACTCTCCACAAAACAAAATAAACAGAAAAAACATAGATGAAGACGTTCATGTACTCAACACATCATCTAATAAAAGGAATATGAAAAACTCCTACAAGAAAGGATCTTTTAAAAGAAAGAGAAATTCCAATGGAAAGGGATCTTCTAAAAAGAAAGACATCTCTCAAGTGCAATGCTTTAGATGTGATCAATATGGCCACTATGCAATGAAGTGCCCTGACAAATCAAAGCAACAAGCATCTTTTGCCAAAGTAGGAAAGACAAATTCAGATCATGAATCTGAGAACTTTGTGTTCTATTCAGCCTTATCTAGTCAAGTATCTAACAATATCAACAACTGGGTGATTGATAGTGGTTCTTTGAGGCACATCACAGGGTTTAGAGAACACTTAAACACTATGACTGAAGAGTCTGATGAAGATGTAACAATTGGGGATGACTCTACACATCAAGTAAAAGGGGTTGGAACTTGTTCCATCACATTGAAATTTGGTCTCTCTCTTCATCTCACTGGAGTCTTATTTGTACCTGGAATAAAGAGGAATCTAATATCCATCTCTGCCCTTGAAGACAATGGATATAGGGTTACATTTATGGATGGAAAAGTTCTAGCATGGCCTAAAACCTCAACTATCAAGAAAGCCCAAACCATAGGTGTAAGACAAGGGTACCTTTACAAACTTTGCACTGAAGTTAAACAAGCCCTTACCCTTGACACCTTTGAGTCAAATGAGATTTGGCATAGAAGATTAGGACACCTTCATTTTCGTGCCCTACCTTCTATGGAAAAACTTGTAACAGGCTTACCTAAGTTAAAACCATCTCATGAAGGAACTTGTAAAGGTTGTGCCTTAGGAAAGAATACAAAGGGATCCTTTCCCAATAGTTTGAGCAAAACCCTAAATGTGTTAGATCTGGTTCACTCTGACTTATGTGGACCCATGTCTGTACCTTCTAAAGCAGGATTTCTATACTATGTCATATTTATAGATGACTTCTCTAGGAAAACCTGGATCTATTTCCTTAAGTGTAAAGAGTCAATAGAAATCCTCAAAAGGTTCAAAGAGTTTAAAGCACTTACGGAAAACTTCTTCGGGAAGAAAATAAAAACCTTAAGGACAGACAATGGGAAAGAATACACCTCTGAAATTTTTAAGGAATTTTGCATGAGTGCTGGAATTAAGAGGGAGTTCACAATGGCCTACAACCCTCAACAAAATGGGGTTGCTGAAAGAAAAAATAGAACCATTGTAGAAGTTGCCAAAGCAATGTTGCTTGACCAAAACATTGAAACCTCTTTCTGGGCAGAAGCCTCTAGGACTGCTGTCTACATCCAAAATAGATGTCCTCACTCTCATCTTGACAACAAAACTCCTAAAGAAGCCTTCACTGGCATAAAACCTGACATTAGTCAGTTTAGGATTTTTGGTTGTCCCGTCTATATTCATGTGCCCAAGGAGAAGAGATTCAAACTTGAACCTTCCAGAAAGAAAGGGATATTTATGGGGTATAGTGAAACCTCCAAGACCTTCAAGATATTCATACCTGGGCAGAATCAAATTGAATTGAGCAGAGATGTCATCTTTGAAGAAGACGTTGCATTCAAGAGGGCAAGAAGTTCTAGTGAGACTGAAACCTATTCCCCTAAAGTACCTGAAATGGAACCTGCTCCTGAGATTCAGAGGGAGCATCCTGAGGAAATGCCACATGAACTTCCTTCTACTTCAAATGAGAATACAAATGACAACGGCAGAAAGAGACCACTTTGGGCCAGGAAGATGATCAAAGAAGTAGAGGATCATGCAGCACCCAAAGGAACGTTCAGGGAGAGTAAAAGACCCAAACGTTTCTCTAGCTATGTTGCTCTAATGAACAACATCATAAACTCAGAACCTATCAGTGTTACAAAAGCTTTCCGACATCAAGCATGGAAGGATGCAATGACAGAGGAATATCAGTCTATTCTAAAGAATGATGTATGGGATATAGTGCCTAGACAAAAAGAGAAATCTGTTGTCTCTTCCAAATGGCTCTTCAAAATCAAGCATGCTGTTGATGGCAGTATAGAAAAACATAAAGCACGTTTTGTGGCAAGAGGTTTTTCTCAAAAGGAAGGCATTGATTACGAAGAAACATTTGCACTTGTTGCTCGTTACACATCAGTGAGAGCAGTGTTAACCATTGCAGTAGCTAAATGTTGGAAGATCCATCAAATGGATGTGAAAATTGCCTTCCTGAATGGAACCATTGAAGAAGAAGTCTATTTGGAACAGCCTGAAGGTTTTGTGATACATAAACCTAACTCACATGTATGCAGACTGAAGAAATCCCTCTATGGACTTAAACAGGCTCCCCGGGTCTGGTATGAAAGAATTGGCAGCTATCTCTTGGGATTAGGATTTTCCAATAATGATGCTGACTCCAATCTCTACTTCAAGGTAATTAAAGGTGATATGCTAATAATTATTTTATATGTTGATGACCTGCTGATAACAGGAGAAGATCACCTCATTGCTCAAGGGAAGCAGGATCTAATTTCTAAATTTGACATGAAAGACTTGGGCATTCTACACTACTTCCTAAGTTTAGAAGTATGGCAGAAATCAGAGGGCATTATACTAAACCAAGGGAAATATACTATTGATATTCTGAAGAGATTTGGAATGTTGGACTGTAGACCGATGTCTACACCTATGGAAACCAACCTTCACAAATTGAAAGAAGTAGCAATAGAATCCAAGTGTGCAGATCCAACCCTTTACAGACAGATGATTGGATCCTTGATGTATCTGATCAACACCAGACCTGATATTTGCTACGCAGTGAATGCTCTCAGCCAGTTCATGTGTGAGCCAAAGGAAATTCACTTAATGGCTGTGAAACATATTTTGAGATATCTTCAAGGCACTATTGGATATGGTCTTCTTTACAAGAATGATCAACTAGATCTACATGGGTACTCTGATTCAGATTGGGCTTGAAATATAACCGATTGGAAAAGCACATCAGGATGTTGCTTCAGTTTAGGATCAGCTATGATCTCCTGGATTTGCAGAAAACAATCTTCAGTTGCACAGAGCTCAACAGAAGCTGAATACATTACAACCTCAATGGGAGCAAGAGAAGCAGTTTGGCTTCGTAAATTGCTTGTGGGACTCTTTGGTGAGCCCTTGAATCCTACAATTATTCATTGTGATAATCAGAGTTGCATCAAACTCTCTGTAAATCCTGTCTTTCATGATAGATCTAAGCACATTGAGATCCCCTATCATTATGTAAAAGATATGGTGGAAAGGAAAGCGATTCAGTTGGAGTATATTAGTACAAATGATCAAACTGCAGACATTCTCACCAAGCCTCTCTCTTGAATCAAGGTAGAGCACTTCAGGAAGAAACTTGGTATGGTTGAAATGTAATTTGTTATTTATGTTTGAAATACAAATTGTTTATAAATTGTACTAATATATAAAGATGTTTAATGTGTGAACTTTTTTGTTGTGTGTGTGACTCCATGACTTTATGGGCCTACTCCCCCTATGTACATTAGTGAAAGGTGACGATCTTTCTAATAATGAACACTTGTATTTGACATTGTAAAGTGACGACTCTACAATGATAAACTATCATGATAGATATCATGTGACTTGATATCTGTGGACATGTCATGATAATATCTCTTGGACACTTTGATGGATATCATGGGACTTGATACCATCTGAAGATCATTGTGATCCTTAAGAGATAATCATGGTGGATATTTATATCCGTGGATATGCCATGAATTATGGTAGACATCATGTGACTTGATGTCAGTGCACATACCATAATGAAGATGTGTTATGAAGAATGTCATGTGACTTGATAATATTAAGAAATCATATCATATCTTCGATATCACGTGTGAAGGTGATATCTCCACTTATTTGATTTGGAATATCTTCCCTAGCTAAGAGGGAGTGTTGTTTCAGATAGCTTCGGTCAGATATAAATGATGATTGCATTCATGCATCATCATCATTTATATTTAACCTAAGTGTTCTTAACCTCGAAATCAAATAAGTGTTGTGGATTTCTGATGATGTTCGAAATATTACATATCGGAATTTATTCCTTATGATTGTTGTGTGTTATACAGATCTCATTTTAGTTTAAATAAACAACGAACTGTTAAGGAGCCCGCGTGCTCAAGGGACGCACCCCATGAGTGGACGTGTCTCCACTCTATGAAGACACGTCCTCTCATGAGACGTGTCTCTCCTTGAGGCGTGTCTCCCTCATATTTATGTGACCTCTTGCTGTTATTTGCAGACATCGAAATCATTAATGTTCTGCAATCAGCACATTCAGTATAAATAAAATCTGAGAATCAAAAATCTGACTTAGAATTTTAGTAGAATTCTTACAATTAGAATCTCTTTAGAACCCTTAGTCACTCAATTTGATAGAAGATTTGATTACATTTATAGTCATGAATGGGGCAAATGGAAATTGTCCACATAAGATAAAGATGCAAAAGTAAGATGAAATGAAATGAAATGAAAGATTTTAATGACGTTCGCGAGACTAAATAGTCTATGGGACACAAACTTAATTTTCTTTCATGCTCTTTTCTAAATCAGATCTCCTACTATTGATTTTGACTAGAAGGCTGGCCATCTGGTTGATCTTATCCTCCTCAAATAACTGCTGCATATCGTCCATATACAAACTATTTGCATACTGTTTACGGATGTCTTCATAAGCTGTGCATTCCATGAAGAAGTGTTGCTCCGTCTCAGCCACCCCCTTATTGCAAAAAATGCAGGTTCTTTCTTCCCATGTTTCCTTAGGAGACTTCCATCTACCGGTCTCGCATCTAAGATGATGCGATCCCGTCCTCAGCTGTGCAACTAACACCCTCGCTTTCCTTTTAATAGCAGCCCCTAAATATGTTTTTTCACCATGATCTTTTGTCGGGTTAATCTCTTTGACGTAGTATGCTTTTTTTTGCCCAATCTGATTTGACCACATGGCAGTCCTAAATTTTTCCTTCACGTAATTTTTTATTTCACTATTGGTGCTAAGACACTCCTGTAAATTGATGTCCCACTTGTTCAACCACTTGTTCTGCTTCATCCAGGTTTTCTTTCTGCGGTTTAGCGCCTCCTCCATACATGCTTTGGGCCACCGGTGGCTGTCCATGTTTTCAATCTTCTTTAGATAACTTATCAACCGAGTTATCGTCGATGCCTCCAAGGGAAAAGCCCCCGCTTCAGCTAAAAGAATTTCAAATGGGACCGTGGCCTTAACTTTGAGATTGCTTGTTATTAAGTGTTTTTGGATTCTTTCAATTTGTCTCCAGCTGCACTTTGCGTATTGCTTCCCCACACTTCACACCCGTAAAGTACAACTGGCGTGACAAGTAAACCAAAAAGAGTTTTCTTGGTTTTCCAATCCCAAAGTTTTGCTTTCCTACATCTGTTTTGCAGCAGGAAAGAGGCTTTCCAACCTCCCTGTATCCTTTTCGCTCTACAAGTCTCCCAGCTGAGCTTATGGTGAAGAATACTTGATAATAATCAGCAGGAAGATTTGAAGTAATTGCATTCCTGCGTGTTGTACCCAAACCAAATTTTTTGCTTCATTAAGGCATTTTGCTTAAAAGAGTCTAAACATTGTTAAAATGATCTCAAAAACACAGTTTTTGGGCAAATCAAGTATGTATTTTGAGTCGATTTGGTGTTAGGAAGATACTGGTGAAATCTGGAAATAATTGAAAATTAGTGTTTTTGCACCCCTGTTTCATGTCATGAAACCCTAAAAATAGAAACTTGTCAAAATTGGCTGAAATTAATTTTGATTGGCTTATTTCACATCACGATCACAGTGGTGAAGTCAACTTCAGTTAAAAGTCAATTTAAGGTTGGTGGGTAGTTTCACTTTCTCTGGAGGAAAGCTAGGATTTCTGAGATCGTCAATGGCAGTTGGCCAATACCAAGTGTCAAAATCTAAGCCTGAAACTTAAAGCAGAACATTCTATGATGAAAGATGCTGAGAAAGACGCTTCACGACGGAGGAGATTTTCAAATGGCGAAAAGTGCAAAAATATTCTAAGTCTGGGAACACTTCACTTTGCAACATGGGCTACGCTCGCGCAATCAATGTGCAAATCACCTTTATAGTGTCCTATTGTGACCTTTTCACACATCGCCCCATCGCCAATGGGGACCCCCAATTGTCTGCTTGCTTTTTAGGGTTTTGTCTCCTTGCAACGGTTTCGTGAGATCACCTTGTTAAGAGTTTCAAGTCAGTTTGCCGAGAGTTACCCGAGCCAAGTCCGTAATCCATGCTTGAATCAGTGCGTAGACGTCATGGAAGCGCTCAGGAGGCCCAAGAAACAAAGATCGCTTGTGAATTCGGCCAATTCTGAGACTTCCTACTTTTTAGGAAATCTTGCTTTTTCGCTTTTTCATTTTTGGCATTTTTGGACCAAACGGGGTTCCCTATTTTTTACGGTTTTGCTTTTTCTATTTTTAGAAAGTTTCTATTTTTGGAAAGTTTCTATATTTGGAAAGGTCTCGAATTCCAAAAATCCACTCAGAAGTTCAAAAACATCGAAAAATCAATCAGAAAATAAAATAGAAAATTGAAAAATCATTGAAAAATCTGGAAAAACAAAGTAAAAAGCATGAGAAAAAGTATCAAAAGCATGAAAAATCATACCAGATTCTGGAAAAAATCAGTCAAAACCAGTCAGATCTGAAGCACAAAATCACAGAAAATCAACTCAAAAAGGATGAAATTCATGAAAAATCTGATTAAGTCTGAAATCCGCCATTTCCAAGGAGAAAAATGCCAAGAGGAAGATGTCTGGAAGCTTGTGAAGTCCGCCCAGCACTAAGGAAAAATGGCAAAGAACATAGAAAGTCCGCCATCCACTCAAGAAGGAAGTGCCAAGAGCTCACAAAGTCCGCCCTCAATGTCCTACCCCCTCCAAAGTCCGCCATGCACTTGAGGAGAAGTAGCAAGAAGCTAAGGAAGTCCGCCATGCACATGCCAAGAGGTTGGAAAGTCCGTCTAGGCACATGAGAAGGAAAAAAATCAAAAATTTCACTAAGTCTTGGTGCCTAGTCAAGAAAATTTCGAAAATTTTGCCTAAGTATAAGATCCTAAAAAGGTGGAATCAAGATTTTGGCTAAGTGTTGTGATATTTGTAAATTTTAATGACCAGATTATGTGCACAGAAAATTAATTCAAAATCAGACAAAATAACACAGCAGATACCCTGGGAAAGCCCTCCTCTTGAGGGAGAAAAACCCAGCAACAAAGATCTCTCTTATATATATATAAACAATGACAACAATTCGCTTTACAATGAGGCCGAACACAAGGTCAATGTTCAGCACCTGTATGAAATGCAAGATCAGATAACACAAAGCCAGAATTCAGCACCTGAACAGGACGCAAGAACAGATAGCACAACTGTCACTTTTTAAGATAAAAATTCTGCTCTAGGAGAGTTCGCAATCTGCCCTTGAAGAATTCGCTCGACAGTGTTCGCATTTGACAGAAGTTTGCACTTGACAGAAATTCGCACTAGATGATAAATCACACTTGAAACTAATTCGCACTCTGTTGTTAAGGAATTCGCACTTGCATGGAGTGAACTTGATAATCGAACAAGGAGTGAGGTGGTCTTCTATAAATACAATGCTGTATGAGATCGCATCTCTTGAAGAACAAGGTCAGCCTCAATCATAAATTACAATTTGAATAAGGCAAGCAACAAGTCGGCCAAGATAAGACAATTATCTTCTAGAATGAAGTCGGCCATAATACAATGATAAATATTCAATACAAATCATAAAGGTCGGCCAGAAGTGAGATTATAATGTTGCCAAGAGAAGCGCTCAAAATAAATGACTCATATAAATAGCCGATAGGCTACATTTATTATGTCTTCACTCGTGGCTGGAAGGATGAACCCGAAGCTGCTCAAAACATTAACACTCCCTCTCAGCTAGGGAGAGAACTTCCAGCTGCACAAGACAAATCATCTCAAACCAGATATGAAGAGAAGAATATCACCTCATTGTGATATTAGATATCGTCTCGATATCAACCATAAAATGGTAAGTACAAGTGTTCATCACTTGCGTGATGTTGTCACCTCAATGTGACTTTCACCATGACTCTCTCAGAGGGTGAAACACAAGTACAACACATGTCATGGAGTCTCACACATGACACCCACCATGACTCAGCTCAAAGGGTGGAAACAAGGGCTTTCACCTCAAATTCTTCCGTCTTAGAAGAAAATGCATTAACAAGGGCTTGCACCTCAAATTCTTCCGTCTCAGAAGAAAATGCATTAACAAGGGCTTGCACCTCAAATTCTTCCGTCTCAGAAGAAAATGCATTAACAAGGCTCACTAATACTGAGACTCTTACTCAGTCAAGGCTGGATTCTCCACCATACCAAGCTTATCTCGGAAGTACACAAACTTTGTCCTGGCGAGAGGCTTGGTGAGAATATCTGTCGTCTGCTCATCAGTGCTAATGTACCTTAGTTGTACAGCCTTCCGCAGTACCATATCGCTAATATACTGGTACTTGATCTCAACATGCTTGGATCTGTCATGAAACACAGATTGACAGAAAGCTTCACACAACTCGACATCACAATGAATGATAGTAGGCTCCATTGATTGTCCAAACAATCCCTCAGAAGGAACTTACTTAAGCCACATCGCCCCGAAGTTGCCATGCAAGCTGCAATGTACTCAGCCTCTGCTATACTCAATGCTACAAAAGACTGCTTCCTGCTGCACCAGGAAATCATAGCAGAACCCAAACTGAAGCAACAACCAGAGGTGCTCTTCCGATCTGTGACACAACCTGCCCAATTAGAATCAGTGAAACCATGTAACTCCAAGTCTGCATCTGAAGTATACCTTAACCCATATCCAACTGTGCCATGCAAGTATCTCAGGATATGATTAGTTGCAACAAGATGTATCTGTCTCGGATCACACATAAACTGGCTAAGTGCACTCACTGCATAGCAAATATCAGGTCTAGTGTTAACTAGATACATCAAGGATCCAATCAATTGTCTGTACAATGAAGGATCTACCAAATCTGAACTAGCTGCAGCGTCCTTCAATTTATGTAGATTGATCTCCATAGGTGTAAACATGGATTTGCAATCCATCATGCCAAATCTCTTAAGTATATCAATGGTGTACTTCCCTGATTTAGAATCATTCCATCCGGTTTCTCGCGACTTCTAAACCAAGGAAGTAATGCATGAGCTCAAGGTCCTTCATCTCAAATTTAGAAGTTAAATCCTTCTTACATTCAAGAATCAGGTGATCTTCTCCAGTGAGGAGTAGATCATCAACATATAAAACCAAAATTAATGCATCACCATTGATTACCTTGAAGTAGAGATTTGAATCAGCATCATTCTTCAAGAAACCCAAGCTTGATAGGTACCGATCAATCCTTTTGTACCATGCACGAAGAGCCTGCTTAAGACCATACAAGGCCTCTTCACTTGGTAAACATGAGACTCCTTCCCATGAATCTCAAATCCATCGTTGCTCTTATATGTTCCTTCCTCAATCAATTCATTGAGAAAGGTTGGTCTCACATCCATCCGGTGAATCTTCCATCCCTCTGTGATGCAGCAATAGCAATGATGGTTCTCGGGACTCAGTGCTGCAGCTTGGTATACTAGGAGCAAATGTCTCATCATAATCAACTCCTCTTCTAGGAGAACCCACTTGTTACAACTTGCCTTGCACTTCCCAATGCTTCCATCCGCAAAGACGCTTAACTTCAATGTACCATTTGTAATAAAACCACAGACTCTGCTCCCTGTCGAGGAATATCCCAAACATCATTCCAAGCACTGATTGATAATTCTCCGCCATAGCATCTCTCCAAACTCAAGACTAGATGCTTCTCACCACGTAGGCTCGTGATTCTATATCTCGACTCATCGCGCAACATAACCGAGAACTTATGTGGCCTTCTTTGCTTTCTCCATCGTGCCTCTAGAGTCGCAAAGCTGTTCTTGCATAGTGCTAATCGCCCATAGAGGTCTCTTTCTCCCACAATGCCTAGGGCCCATCAAGAGGGTTCCAAGGGTTCAACAGGATCAATATCTTCTTTTGGTTCTGAAGTCTCCCTCTGAATCTCAGGAGTATGGTCAACTTCCATATCCTGAGGAGACTCTTCATTATCAATCTCCATATGAATCCCTCTGGATCTCCTGAATGCAACATCTTCCTCGAATGTGGCATCCCTACTGATCTCTATCACCTTCTGTCCTGGAATGTAGATTCTGTATGCTTTGAGTTTTCACTGTAGCCCACAAATATTCCCTTCTTGCCAGAAGGCTCCAGCTTGGTTCTCTTTTCTTTGGGAACATGAACATAGACAGGACAACCAAAGATCCTCAAGTGACTGACTTCAGGCTTCTTCCCTGTAAAGGCTTCTTTTGGAGTCATATTCTCCAAGATCTTATGAGGACTTATGTTCTTAACATACACAGCTGTCCTGGAAGCTCCTGCCCATAGAAAGGTTTGCAAATCTTGATCATGAATCATGGCCTTTGCTGCTTCCACAATCGTTCTGTTCTTTCTTTCTGCAACACCGTTTTGTTGAGGATTATAGGGAACACAGAATTCCCTCTTAATCCCTGCATCAATACAAAAATTCCGAAAACTACCAGAGGTGTATTCTCCACCATTGTCAGATCTGAGGACCTTAATTCTTTTACCAGAAATATTTTCTACTAAGGCTTTAAACTCTTTAAACCTATCCAATACTTCCTCAGACTCTTTAGATTTCAAAAAATAAATCCAAGTTTTCCTAGAGTGATCATCAATGAAAAGAACATAATACAAGAAACCACTCGAAGAAGGAACAGACATAGGACCACATAAATCAGAATGAATAAGCTCTAAAATACACTTAGATCTATTTTCTCTACTATGAAAAGGGGCTTTTATATTCTTACCTAATGCGCAGCCCTTGCAAGTACCTTCGTGTTCTTGAGCAAACTTAGAAAGACCCGTCACCATCTTCTCCATGATAGGTAAAGCTCGGAAGTGTAGATGAGCCAATCTTCGATGCCAAAGATCGCATAGACTTGAGGAGTCATGAATCAAAGCTTGAAATGAACGTGTGCAAACCTTGTAAAGGTTTTCATGTCTAACTCCAATTACTTGAGCATCCTTGAAGCTAGAGTTCTCCAACCATACTAAAACTTTGCCTTTGGAAAAGGCAACTTGATATCCTTTATCTTCCAACGCTGATATAGAAATAAGATTGCGCTTGATTCCAAGAACATAAAGAACATTACCCAATTGAAGTGATATGCCGGAATCCAAGTGAAGTGTAGAGGTCCCAATTCCTTTCACGGAGTAGCCAGCATCATCTCCAATGATGACTTGTTCAGAAGACTCCTTCTCCACCAAACTTGATAAATGCTCCTTGAAACCGGTGATGTGTCGTGAAGCACCACCGTCGATTACCAAGTGTTGGTGTCGGAAGGTACACTACTTGATAATGCTGAATAGAACAAATATTCACTTGAATCCTTTTGAGGAGAGGTATCATCAACATCCGCAACAGTGACTTGTTGTTTAGGTCTAGTTGGACAATACTTGGCGAAGTGCCCAAACTTATCACACCTGAAACATTGAATCTTGGACATATCCCTCTTCTTCTTGGATGGAGGTGCATCATCATTTCCCTTGTCTCGATTCCTCTTGAAGAATCCTTTCCTTCCATCTTTTCCTTTCTTCTTTGAAGTATGGGAGGCAAGAACATGAATATCTTCATTCTTTGAACTTTGACCAACGCCTCTTGCCATCAACCTTGATTCCTCTTGAATGCAATCAGATCTTAGGCGATCAAACTTAGGCAATTTTGACCTTGCACTGATTCCCTGAATGTATGATTCCCCAAGACAAAGGCAGCCCATTGAGAGCAAGCATAGTCAGATCCTTGTCTTCAACCATATGCCCAATTGTAGAGAGCTGATCTCTCAAATCTGCAATCCTCATAAAGTATGCAATCACAGATTCACCTTTCGTCATCTTCACATGATGAAGTTGTTGCTTCAGTGCAAGTGCCCGACTGGTATTGTTGATTTCGTACATCTCTTCCAAGGTCTTGAGCATATCTCTCGCTGTCTTCAACTTAGAGATGATAGGAACAATGTGATCCTTTACGGAATCAACCAAAATATTCATTGCTTTAATGTCTTTCTTCAGCCACTGCAACTTTTCTTCTTCCTCCTCAGGGGCAGAAGTGCTAGACTCTACAAATTCACCCAAGTCATTTTCACACAAGGTAAGCATGATCCTAAATCTCCATGATGTGAAGTTGGATGCACCTTCGAGTCTATCTTCAACCTTCAAACCATTCACCATCTTGACAATAGGGTAAGCTGATTAGTAATAATCTGATCACGATCCTCTCAAACCCGCTCTGATACCATGTAAATTTTAATGACCAGATTATGTGCATAGAAAATTAATTCAAAATCAGATAAAATAACACAGCAGATACCCTGGGAAAACCCTCCTCTTGAGGGAGAAAAACCCAGCAACAAAGATCTCTCTTATATATATAAACAATGACAACAATTCGCTTTACAATGAGGCCGAACACAAGGTCAATGTTCAGCACCTGTATGAAATGCAAGATCAGATAACACAAAGCCAGAATTCAGCACCTGAACAGGACGCAAGAACAGATAGCACAACTGTCACTTCTTAAGATACAAATTCTGCTCTAGGAGAGTTTGCAATCTGCCCTTGAAGAATTCGCTCTTGACAGTATTCGCATTTGATAGAAGTTTGCACTTGACAGAAATTCGCACTAGATGATAAATCACACTTGAAACTAATTCGCACTCTGCTGTTAAGGAATTCGCACTTGCATGGAGTGAACTTGATAATCGAACAAGGAGTGAGGTGGTCTTCTATAAATACAATGCTGTATGAGATCGCATCTCTTGAAGAACAAGGTCGGCCTCAATCATAAATTACAATTTGAATAAGGCAAGCAACAAGTCGGCCAAGATAAGACAATTATCTTCTAGAATGAAGTCGGCCATAATACAATGATAAATATTCAATACAAATCATAAAGGTCGGCCAGAAGTGAGATTATAATGTTGCCAAGAGAAGCGCTCAAAATAAATGACTCATATAAATAGCCGATAGGCTACATTTATTATGTCTTCACTCGTGGCTGGAAGGATGAACCCGAAGCTGCTCAAAACATTAACAATATTTCCAAGAGGCAAAATGTAAAGGAAAGTGCTAAAATCTTTGGAAGTCCGCCATGTTCAAGAGAGATGATGCAAAGACCATCCAAAGTCCGCCCTCACATGTCTAGACTTCTTTGAAGTCCGCCCTAGAAAAGAGGGACGTCCAAGATGCTTGTCCAAAAAGGTTGGAAGGTTCGCCATGGTCTATGAAGAGGAAAATTTTGATTTTTGCTAAGTGTTTGGTACCTAGCCAAGACAAATTCGAAAATTTTGCCTAAGTATAGAGGCCAAAGGATGAAAAGTTGAAGTTTTTGGCTAATTGTTATGACGTTTTCAAGAGGCTAAGTGCTAAGTTTAAAAGGACAAGTGCCAAAGAAAATAGGCTATGGCAAAGAATAAAATGAAGTGTGCCAAGCACAAAAGTGAAGAGAAATTTAAATTTCGCCTAAAGTCTTGAATGTCTAGAAGAAAGTTGGCCGAGTATACAGAGAAAGATGCACAAATCAAAGAAAGGAAGGATCGCCCTTGGCCAGAAGGAATAAGAATTTGTCAAGCGTCAAGAAAATTCGCCTGATGAAGACATCCAGACAAGGATTTTGCCTAGAAAAATTCGACCGAGCAAGAGAAAATTTAACTTTGGCAGAAGAAAATAAGCTCAGTGCAATTAAAAGTTGGCTATGGCAAAGAAAAATAAGGATCTAGCATAACAATTGTCGACGGAATGGCTTAAGTTTTGACTTGGCTAGACGAAATTGAGAATAAAATTGGAAAATACACTCTCAGCCAAGAAAAATGAAGAGAAAATCGAAATAGCCATGGGTCCAAAACAACAAGTTGGAATAAATTAAAATATTTTAATATTTTAATAATTCATTTCAACTACTCGGAAATTTAAATGCCTTGGACAAAATCGAATTCGCCAAACGAGAGATGTTTTGGAAGAAAATCAATTGTGTCGGCCAGAGATGAAATCCGATGGGCAAAATTAAATTCACCATGAATTTAAAACTTGTAAGGGTCAAATTTAATTAAATATTTAATGTTTTCTTTCAAATTTTGAAAAATCAAAGATAAACATTCAGGCAAAAAAAATCGAATTTTTGAAGATCAATGAGATTTGCCCAGATAAGCTCGAGACTGACTCTTTTCGAAAAATAAAGGAAACTTCCATGTTCGAATAAATGAAAACAAATCGAGATCAAGAGAAGAAAAGGCAGTTGCTAAATAAATTAAATCCTTCAGCATTATAATGAGTTTCAGCAACTCATTTTTCACAGGCACAGCTGAAAAGAAATTTGATCTCTCTCGAAATTATCAGGCAGTTGATTGTTCAGTAGGCAAAATCGAATTTTCTAGAGAGAGAAGTAATGTTATGCTGAGGAAGAATTTTCGCAGGAAAAGAAAAGATTTATCTGTTGAAAGTTAAAATTCTTTTGTGCAAGAGGGGCGCACTTCTTCTAAATTATCAGAATTTAAATCTGATTTGCAACCAGCAGTCTTTTTCTGAGGTTTGATGTTCAGTCAAGTTGATTCGCCATTCTTCTTCTGTCCTTTCATCTTAGCAAAAGTTCTGGCTAAAATTTTCAACTTCATCCATTTACTTTCAGCTTGCTTTTTTGCAGCAATTTAATTATTTAACCAGCTGAAAGTAAATTTCCAAATCCAAGGCATGAGAATAAATTAATTTAAAAAGTCTCCATATTAATGTTAATTTTTTGACTGCAGGTTGATGACCATTGTGGGCAAATCATCAAAGAAACCGGCAAAAATGAAGTTCGCCAGCAAAGGTACCCAGCGGGAGACTAAAATCAATTCAAAATGGAAGAATGTCGTAGACACCGATCTCGGACATGTCGACTTCGATGAGTTCAAAAGAAGAGTATATGGACAGAATGGACTGCCAACAACAATAGCCAGGCGGATGATCAGAAACGGGATTTTCCAGGCAGCAGGATTCCCGCCTGCAATAGATTGTGCGGAATTGATGGTGGAATGTGCTATCCACTATGACGCTCAAAAGAGGCAGATCATTGCACCAGATGGCAGAATTCTGGCACACTTAGGCGAGATGGCAATCCAAGAAACCTTCGGCATCCCAGAGCATTCACGAACGGTCTATAAGACCAAGGAGGAGGCCAAGAGGTTATATGACAGCCAACCGGACTTATGCACTACAATTGTTAACAAGGCATGGTTGGACAAACCAAAGCCATCAATAAAGAAGATGCCCAAAAGACCTCGCCGGATGGATTTCAAAGAAGATTTTGGAGATATCATATTGATGCTGAATAGAATAGCTGGCAACCCGCAGGGTGCATTTTTTGAGAGCTGGATGTACTATTTTATAGATGAGATCACTTCTGGTGTGAAAATGTTCAATTGGTCACGGATGATAAGTGACAATCTCCACGAGCAATTAATCAATTTGGAAGAGACTAAGTCTTTTCATATGAGCTCGTATGTTGTCTACTTGTTGGCCAGATCATATAAGTATCCAGGACTAACTTGCAGAGGAAAAGTTGGCAGCAGAGAAAACGAGCTCAGACCGTATGATTGTTACCCGCAACTCCAGTTGAAGGAGAAGTCTCATTTCAGAAGGGCACATGATGCATTTTTAATGCATATCACCAGAACGCTCCAAGGGGGAATACATCAGAGGTTGAGTCATGAGGCGAAGAGTCTAATCAGTAAATATGGGTCCTGGTTCATCCAATTCCCAAAATTTACATATATCATGATCCAAGAGTTTACTGGAAACCCCTATAAGTTGCCAATTTATCCGACAAATCGGATGGTTTTGCTTGAGTTCCTGAGGCAACTAGAGGAATATCAGAATATCCAGAGGCCAACCAAGAAGGCATCTATTACATTCCCATTGTTCATCGGGAATATGTTGGAATCTTGTCCATCCTCACAGGCAGCTGAGAGTGCTAGATTGGAAATCCAGTGGTACCCATTTACAGCCTACAAGTCCAAGGTCAACTTTGACCCACATCATAATATTCGAACAGTAGAGGGGAGAAGGTACAAGCACAAAGTGGAACTGGAAGATTTCTGGGCTGATGCCGTTGATGAGTATGAAGTCAAACGAAGATTGTGGTCCAGAATGTCACTAGACTTCATGAGGGCAATTGAGTTCTGTTGGATACCTGATCAGTTACAAGATGATGGGAACTATATCCAGCCACGTATCGAGGAGAGTCGACCGCTTCCTCCCATGAGATGGTCAGAACCTGAACATGCGGACTTAGCAACGCTAATGAGGCCAGTAGTCAAGTACTCTCAGTGGTGGGTTGACCATCATGTCCAAGAAATGAGGCAGAGAAAAATAATGCTCACGTATGATCTACTGAGCGAGACAGAGTCATATTCTTCCAATGCCGGTGCTTCCCATCAGGACTTGGTTGGGATTGGAGAGAAAAGGAAGGAAATAGTTCCTAGTGCAGAGCCTCCTTCCAAAAGACAGAGGGGAGAACCATCTCGTTTAGCAGCATCCCGGAATATTGACGAGCTGATGGCTACCATAGATGAGTCCTTGGTGGAAATAATTGTACCTCACACAGTTCAGGAAGAGAACGATGAACCTATTCAGCCGGATGATGAGGAGCCCTTGTCACCTACGGGCACGGAAATACTTGGTTCAGACAATGAGATGGAAGTCCAAAACAATGACTTTGAAGAGGGAATGATTTCCGCTCTCAGGGGGGTTGTGGATGTTCCGAATGAGGAAGAGGTTCGGGTAGAAGATGGAGTCGAGCAACCGACCATTCCAGATTGGCTAATAGAAAGAATGAAGATTCAACCACCTGCAGAAGCCCAAGAGGAGGATGATACTGCAGATTTCTTGGCAAAGCTGGAGCAAGTTGCAGTCAAAAAGCCTGCCAAGAAATTCTCTACTATTCAAAGGGACGAGACAAGCAGCCGTTCCGTGCACATTGCAGTACCCACAGTGGACAAGCCACAAGACGAGATTACTCCTTAAGAATATGCCATAACCACTGTAGATCTTGGCCCAACCTCAAAAGGCCAAGAAGTAGAGGAATTAGATAATTCTGTCTTGACCATCAAAGCGAGATTGAAAAAAGAAGTGGCTAAGAAGAAAGAGTATAAAAAGGAGGTTGAACGCCTTAAGGAGTACATACAGCATTTAACCCAGCCACTTGATCAGGGTAATGCGGTAGCTCCTCTTCTTCTCAATTCATCGCAGGAAATGACCAAGGATATAGAGCACGGAATGGTTACAGCCAGGGAGGCTCAGGATTGGATGGTGAGCGAAGGCACGGAAGCAGCCTCATTCATGGAAAAACTGGCACTTGCCTATGGGCAGACCTCTTCTTTTCTTTCCAAACTTATGGATATGGCAGAGGCATGGGAATGTATTCCGGATATGCAAGAGAGGCTTATTCCAAGCCTTAGGATCTTGAAAGGCACTCCAAGGGAGGAGTTGGTTGATAGAAGGGTGATTGCTGCAAGTGCAGCATATGATTTCCATCACTGGTTTTGGGCAGTGACTATACGAGTAGAAGTTTTGGAGAAGGCAAAAGTGGATGGGCTCAGAATTGAAGAGCAGGTCAAAGAAATCCAGGAGAAGATTTATATGACAGCTGCAAAAGTGTTCGATCGTGAGATTGTTCGGGAGAACGACATGCAATTGGAGAGGTTGAAGCGTAAAGTTCAAGAGACTTTCTTCTCGGCCACTGGACCATTTCTGAGACCAGATTTTGCGAGAGTGGCAAGACTCTCAGCCATCCAAAATGATTTTGGGAAACAGGAGGAGGATTGGGAAAATACTTTTGCAAAATGTGCTGAGAAGTTGGACGGACTTGAATTCCGGATTAGCATGCTGCCACCTGTCACAATGGAGGAGGTCATCGCAGTAGTGTCCAGGTTCATCGAACGCAATGCTGCTCGGAAGGATAAGGATGCCTCTCCTAGATAATAGCTGCAACTGCCACTTTACTGATTGATTACTAGTTGATAACTCATGTTATTTTGGGAAACCCTAATTAGGGTTGGGTTGTAATAATCTTGGCCGTTGATATTGTTTTAATCTCGGCCCTTCACTTGATTTCTGAAACTCTATATAAACTGATGCTCTCTCACTTTCATTTGTGTGGAGACAGAGTATGAGATTGTTGCATTGAGACTATTTCGAATAAGAAAAGCTCTTATGCATGATTTGCTTTGAACAACTTTTATTGTCAAATAGTAATCGAGGTTGCATATCTTCTTCCGCCATAGATTAAAGTTAGAATTAGATTAAGTAGAATTTGCTTTGAAAGTTGGTTAAGTGAATGAGAGATTGATCGTATTGATTCAATGGTGAAGTATTGCTCATACTTTCTTCGAATGGATGATTTGCATTCAATGCGTAAAGTTAGCCTGAGCTCATAATTGTGGAAGCTTAACTTCAGCCTCATTCGAGGTTTGAAAATTATTATCACACCCCTTGAAGATTGCACCCATTTTGCGGATGTTGTCTAGCAGGAGGTGAAACAAAGTGTGGTTTATCCCCTTCACCGGATCTTTATTGTCTCTTAAGTTCTTAGGCATAGAATACACCTCCTAAACCCTTATCCTTTTTGCTATTTTTTTGAGATCCAAATTGAAAGTCCTAAGTGAAGAAAGCCTTTAATGATAAATTCCCTAAGTCCTAAACTTGTGAAGATTTCCTTAACGTAAGTCCCCTTGTTTATTACCAGCAAATCACAACGGCCATTGAGCTTATCCACACGTCGAGACCTGACAAAAGAAACCTTGGAATCGCCATATGATCTTCTCGCAATCTTAGCATACACGGTGGTTTTTCAAGAGAGGATAGAGTGTCTTTGGACATTTTATTCTGTGTGTTCGGTGGATGATAAAACGTACACCAACATGTCCATACATGTGAAAGTGGTGAAATACAGTCACTTACACACGTCAGTAGCAGTAATGCTTCTACGTGGTGAGCTCAGCAGCCAGAGTGGTGTTCGCAAGAGCGCAAAATGGAGGAAAATATCTAGCAGAAAGCAAATATGCACCCCTATAGCCTAGGGGCACCCTTCATTTTGGAGGTTCAAATTCAGTGCTTTTTGGTTGCAAATGTATTCAATCTCTTCGGAATTTAGTCAACTTTCCGACAAGCTATCAAGCGAGATCATTCGAGTTGCAGAACTCTGGTTATCAAAGGCTAAAGTGGAAGGTACAAAGAGGGTACACATCACAGAGGACTGTCAAATTTCAATTTTTGCGCCCCTATAGCTCAGGGGCGCCCTTAATTAGACCCCTCAGATGGATGAATTTGCAGTTTCTGTTTCCAGGGAATCTTTTCTAATTCAGCCCAGCTCCACGATGCACTCATTCGCGAGATCATCAAACATGTTGAGTGACCGTGGCAATGGTTCCAGTGAGCACGTAAAACGGAGGGTGGACAAACATGAAAATGTTAACCTGTACCTTTATAGGCCAGGGGCACCCAGTCTTTTGGCCAGCTAAATGAAGTTTTTTCACGAGACTTGTGCGGAATCCTTCTAGCTATCCAGTGAGTCCAACCGTCAGCCCTCAGGGTTTGTCAAACTCCCGTGAATGAAGGGTCGGTGGAGATCGCTGCAGAATGAAAACGAGTAGAAAAATGGCTAAGTATGGAAATTATATACTCCCTTGAAAAAGGCACCCTTCTTGATGAGGTCTTAGAAGCAGTTTTTTGGCTTCGTCTCCTCCAAGAACATCTCTTCTAAGTTGTTCTAGCTTCCCAACGAGATCAACGATGTGCGCATCATAGCACTCGAGCTCCTGGGGTCAAGGGTCAAAGTAGAGCATTTGTGTTGAAAGTTGCAAGTTGTAAAATCACTCCCAAAGTAATAATTGCCCTATTGCAGGCTAGGGGCGCCCTTGCTTTTGGGGTCCTTAACTCAACTTTCAAATGCCCTACATACAATCCTTGGTTGTGGACTTCTTCTAGCTACGCAATGAATCCATCACCCAGTCGATGGGAGCCATCGTTCACCGATAGCAGTAGTTTGAAACATTAGATGGCAAAACGGAGAAATGGCTAGTCTGGAGACTTGTACATCAATTTAATAAAAGGTGACTTTTATTTTGAGGTGTCAAACATGGTTTTTAGCAGTCACAGCTCCCAACAGACATTTTATCTTGGTTCTGTTGGCTTCACAGTGGATATTTCGGCTCAGTTCTAGCATCAATCAGGCTTTCAAAAATCAAAGCTGAACAGAGGCAATCATAACTTTTCAATCAACTATAAAGTAGGAAGTTAGCAAAAAATCTCAACTGTTGCTAGGGGACGCCCAAAGAGTCAAATTTGGACTTTTCGAAATCAATAAATTTTTCTAAGCGCACCCAGATGCAAAGATTTCAGTTAACTCATTAAAATAATATTTAAATTCAGTCTTTTCCATGCCAACTTTAAAGGGGCGATTTTGCTCAATATTCTAATATTGGCGCCTTTTTTAATGTTAAATTGCAAATTCGCATGTAAGGATGAACTGAATATTTTAATATTTTTGTTCTTTTGGGACTTCAAGTTAGTGACAATTGAACAAAGTGGGGGCCAATCAGAACATTTCTTTTGAAATCAAGGTTTTAAATCTTACAGTGGCGCCATTAAACCATGAATTTTGTTTATTTATTCAACATGGCATCCCATTTCTCTCATACAGATTAAGCAAAAGGAAAATTTCTTCCTTAATTGGGCGAATTTCATTAGCAATTCAATTTCAGAGGCATCACAGAGTTTTCTTTGCAGGTACAAGTCCAGTATCTTAATTTCTTCTAATCTCGTCTTAGGTTTTCTTCGCTTGTCCAAGATTCGGCAACTTTAGACAAATTTGATCATCTAGGTTGATTGTGCACAACTTCCTCTACAAAACCCTTGTGTTAGAATTTTTCAGGAAAATTTACTCCAGAGCTTCAATTCTCGAGGCTTTGATTTTCTCAACTGAAATTCCTTTGCATGGTGGAGTAGAAGTCAATATTTTTTGAATTTGAAGTTGTGGGTTGTCTTGGAATCATCTTCTGGACAAAACCCATATCTTAGATTTTTTTGAAAAAATTGCCCCCCGCAGCCCCTACTGCCTCAATTGCTTTTTTCGGAAAAGCTCTTGCACGTCAAGCTAAACGGCACTTTTTCACATTTCAAACATTGTGGGTTGTCTTAGAAATATTTTTTGGAAAAAACCCAAGTTTTAGAATTTTTGGTGAATATTGCCCTCCGACAGGCTATTTTTAGCCTCATCAGGTGACATTTCAGCTCCCGGAAAAAGTTGTCAGAATACAATTGAGTTTACAGTCAACGAGCGAGTTTTTCATAATGCAGTACACACAGATTGAATTCAAGACTAAATCAGTCTTGACTCATGACTTCATCAAAATGGTTGACACGGATCTGCATAAAGTGCTTCCAGAGGCTATCTTGGATCCGATTAAGATAAACAATGCAATATTTCAAAACATTCGAGATTCCAGGTTACTAGAGGCGGCTTCACTCCCTATTTCAGTCCATTGCACAAAATTCGTAATGTCTTGTGTCAAGCATTACAATTCTACTACTTGCGAAATCCAGTCAACAAATGGACGGGTGATTTACAGTCTCAAGCCCCAGGACATTGAAAGGTGTTTTGGTATTCCTCAACATCCAAATAGTTTGGTCATTACCATGGACCACTGTGAAAGAGCATTCAATGCTAATAAGGACGTATGTCAAAACAAGATGGCAGAAAGGTGGTTGAAACAAAAGAAAAACAAATTGCCACGCAATGTGGGTCATGGAGAATACAAAGATTAGTACACGATTTTGATCACTCTTCTCAATCGCGTTTCCGGTCATGCAGATGCAAACAAATTCCAGCCCTGGATGTACTACATCATTGCACAAATCATCTCCAGCTGAGAGCACTATGACTAGGCCTCTCTTATTAGCAACATCCTACACAAGCAAATTATCGGTTTCCTAGTTGCCCACCAGTTTCATATGTGTTCCTATCTCGTATACTTGACTACTTATCAAGGTTAGTTTAGAGAATTGAACACAGTGGGTATTCTCAGTGTTCAGAAAGTTTACCAATACTATGATCCGCTTGAGTTCACAAAGTCTGAGCGACATTTCAAGCGTGTGGAAGAGGCTTTCTTGATGTACACAGTGAGAAACCTAGACCGGGAATTGCATGTTTGTATCTCAGCGGGTGCCAAAGCAGCAATGGTTGAATGGCGGATTGGTTCATTCAGTTCCCTACATACACCTACATCCGCGTTTACGAATATACAGGAAATCTAGCCATGCTACCTCGCTATCCTTCGGATAGAACAGTATTCATGGAGTTCCCGAGGCAATTATATGATGTTCACCTAGGTTTGTGCCATAAGCGTAAACCAGCTGCCAGCTTTCCATTTCAAATGGGAATCTACTGGTGCAGAACAATAGTTGATGCCAAGGCTGCAAGACAGGAGTTGGAGAAATACAAACTCAAGTACCTTGTTGATGCACGCACATATGACCCCTAGGGTCATTATTCAGCACACCTTGGTGGTCGCCCTTACCACAAGCCTACAATGGAGGATTATTGGGTCAACTACGAAGATGACTTCGAGATGCGCCAACGCAACTATAGCAAGTTCTCTCTTGCACAGATTTTTGTCTTCATGTCAGAGGATGTGGGAGGATTGTCAGATGATGATGGGGATGTACTTCCTCAATTTTTCAAAGAACAGGTTGATACACAGCCACTTCCTGTTGTTGATTGGTTTGCCAAAGAATATTCATCTATTGAGGAGAGATCGAGTAGAGTAATTCAGAATAGCATACTCTACCTTGATAGCAAGAAGACCAAGAGGGCAGTCATGCCAAGGACAGAGCCGCCACCGGTGGATGTTTCACTGCCATCCTCATCTAAACCAAAGCAAAAGAAGAGGAGTAACCTTCCTAAGAAGAATAAAGCGCCTAACAATTCAAAAGGGAAGGCAGTTGTTACAGAATCATGTGTGGAGCCAGCCAGGGATACAGTTTGAAGCACACCAGAGCTCGAGGTTCAGCCTCGTATGCCATCACCTACACCACAGCAGTCTCCAGTTCCAGTTCACGTTGATTTGGACTTAGATTCGCTGCCTCGTAGTGATACCTCTACACATTCACACTCATCAGAGCCTCTTATGAATAGCACAGACCCTTCTAGTGAGATTAGTTGAGACTTGTCTTGGCTTGAGAATCAGTTGGGTAGGAAGAGGAGGCAGCCATCTTACGTACTTGATCATTCAGATTTTGATCATGTTTATTAGGGTGCGCCAGACAAGAGGATCAAGAAACAAGTTCATGTAGAGAGGAACGCTGACAAGGAGATCATCATAGAGACCGCTACACCTCCAGAGGATAAGAGCCTGAATGAAGTAGAAGTTCAAGACTTCGAAGTAATCAGAGTCAACCTTGGTAGAAACACACGCCAAACAAAGGTTGATCTCCTACAAGTTGCAACGAATAGCACAAAGGATAGAATGATGAAAGACGGAGAAGATAAGGCAGCCCTCAAGGCTGAAATTCAGCAACTTCATTAGTATATCTCTAACCTTGTGCATAGAACGGAAAACATCACCGTTTCACTCCCTCAGATGTTAGAGCCACCAACAAAGCAAAATCAGCTTAATCAATTGGTTGTATACGAGAAGCGCTTGGTTGAATGGGAGGAGGAGTTCATCACTCAAGGCCGTTTTGTACTTGCAAAGTTATATCAGTTGAGGTACAATGCCCGTGAACTCCGTCTACACATCCAGGATGAGGAGCGAGACTTAGCAGTTGAGAAACCCAAAGATGAAATCATGATCTCTCACCTGAGGATGGCATACGACTCAGTCACTGATGAAGAAGACAAAGAGGCTATTTTACTTGGAGGACACAGTTGATCTTCAAGGCAAAAATACAAGATACACTGACTTCAGAGTTGGCTGAGAGCAGAGAGCACGTGGCTAGTGCACTTTGATACGTGACAACCTTTGTGTCTCAAGTTCCATGCTGGTATCAGCGTGAGGGTGGTGAGTATGTCAAGCTTACTGATGTTCAGTCAGAGTTGCAAACACTCATCCATGGTATTTTCAGTGGGGATTCTGTTGGTTGTAAGTTAGACCAACTTACAGTCATGTTAGCATTATTTGATGAGGCGATCAAAAGTAGAGGAGAGCTTCAAAGCCAGATCACAGGCGGTGAGGAGATGTTGCGAAGACACAGTGTGCTACAATAGAGTATCAATGCTCTAGACAGTGATGCAATCACTAACCTCGTGGAGGGTTTACTTGCTCGAGATCACAACTAGTAAACTCTAGGTTCCACCTTTCAGGATAGACATCAGACACAGCAGTTAACTCAACACTTCTTTCTGAGTTAACTCGTTGTTCCACATCTCATGCATGTATGTCTTGGAAACATCTATGTACAGTTGGAGTTTTCATTTAGGGTTTTCGTTAACTGATGGTAGTTTTCCAATTAACTTGCTTTCAATAAGGACGTGCATGCTTGCACATTGTCCATTTAGATTAGATGTTTCAGTTAACTAATGGTAGCTTTCCAGTTAACTGTATAGTTTCCTTTATTAGGGTTTAGCAATAAAATCTTGCATGTTTGCAAGACTGTAGTTGACTCAAAGTGATTTTAGGGTTCCCTACACCTTTTGATGTCTATAAATAAGAGCTCTTTGCTCATTTGTAATTAAGTTTTGCACGAGGTAGCAATATATGTTGTGCCCACCTTGCCTGTAATATTGCTGATTCTATATCTGTTCACAAGTTTTTACTATGATGATGAATTGTTGTGCCACCTTGCCTTCATGTTATTGTTATGGTGATTGCTTATCTTAGTTAAATATAGTGGCTAGTTGATCGTTTATTGTATGTGTGTTTCACCTAAGCAATTTGCTGTCCTAGTTGGCTATTCTCTATGTTTTGTTTTCTACTAAGCCTATTCAGATGATGCAAATAGATGTGCCACCTTGCCTTCAAGTTGTAAATCTATACCTAAAGCTTATCGTTTGATGTGTGTGTTAATAAACTTCTTCCCAGCCAAGCAAATAGTTGTGCCACCTTGCCTTCACGCTGTGAATCTGTACCTAAATTTTATCGTATAGAACATTCCTGCTCCATTTCCTTACGCTCTGTTTACTTGAGGAGATTGGATAGATTAAAAGCTTTAGTTTAGTTGTAGTTAGAGATCTGCAAAACCAGAAAATCCTTAGCTGCAACATTTGTAATTTTTCTTTACCTTTTGCCTCTTCCAACTGAGAACAAAAAGATAGGATTTAGTTTACTTTTCTTTTCCACGCATTTCAGCACTACGAGGGAGCTTCCCCTCCTAATTTGAAGAGCACTCATTACGCAATGTGCATAGCTGTCTGTACCAACTTGCACTCCAGAGGTGTTTTGTTACGCCAACACTACGCATTAATGCAAGTCATTCACTATGCAGATAAAGACTTCTCTCATCTCGTGAAAACATATGAAACATTTAATAGTTACGTTGGGTTATGTGAAAGACATAGTCTGTCAAAATGATCCCACAATGGCATTCACGACCAACTTTGCAGCATTATATACAAATGCAGTGGAACAAGATGAATACTCCTTTCACCATGGCAGTTTATGCATTAAATCCAAAATAGTGTTGTGGAAAAAGATATAAACATGATTCCCATTGATGATCCAAAGGTGAAGATGGCATCCAAACTGCCCTTACAATACAACCACTATTGACAAGACTTGTTAGCTTCAAGAACAATTCTTAGCATTTGCAGAAATGACTAGCTTCACAAATGCAGGATGGCTAGAAAGACTAAGCATAGGCCAAAAGAATCCAATTGGATGTTGGAAGTTGCATGGAGATAGTGTTACAGAGCTAAGGTAGCTTTCCAATTGCCTCTTATCACAAGTTGTTAGTTCCACAGCTACAAAGTGGAATTGTTAAAACTTTTACTTTCATCCATTAATTCAATAGGAACGCAGACTTAACCTCCAAGAGAGCAGAAAAACTAAATCTTGTTCAAAGTAGCCTTTGCCTTCAAAACCAACAAGGCTAATATGCATACTAACCAGCAATACAATAGGTTGTAGATCAAGAGGATGCTACAGAATTTGATAAGGAGAATCATGCAGATGAGCATAGGTTGTAGATCAAGAGGATGCTACAAAATTTGATAAGGAGAATCATACAGATGGGCACATAGGTTTGGTTGAGGTGGTAATGGATATCTTCAATTAGTCTAAGTACAATGACATCAAGGAGATGGAATGAAATCTTGTTCAACAGTCTAGAGATGGAGGATTGAGCACAGTCCATTTTAAGCTTATATCAGCTTACCAGATACTGTGCAAGGCTAACAGTAACTCCATAAAATTATTGTGAAAGGCATTTTGTATCTTGAATGATCATTAGCATATCACAACATTTTGACACTTCGATTTTCTCACTGTCAATGAGAAAATCAATTATTACATCAAATTTCTCTATTTTTACCTTTCTTTAAATTTGAAAAAAAATATATATATATCTAATTTGTACTTTTTTTATATTTTTATATTCATTCTTGTAGCTCCATCCCCTCAGTCGACCCCAAATACCTAGTATTTAAGTTTAGGTTCTATGCATCCCCTTTTTGCATCCTCACACTATCTAGTCCCCCTTAGAATAGAATTGTCTGGAACATAGGTGTCTAGGACTCTAGTTACTTTCTTAGCCCAAGGAGCTTTACCTGAGTTCCTATATATTTTACATGGTCATACATTGAAGTCCCATTGACCTATTTCAGTTATTTTAGGACACTAAAATCATTTAATTTATTTTCTTGTAAAAACCTAATCAACTTTTACCAAGTTTGTGAAATATGGCACTAAAATGACAATCTTTATAGATGACATCATCACTCAAGCTCCATGAGCATTTATAGTTGTGGTTGCAAAATTTCTCATCTTGCTCTCCACTTTCTAACATCCTATTACAATAATTGTTGACCATTAAAACTTTGGATTCGTTACACTTAGCTTGGAGATTCTTCAGGCCATCCATAAATGGCAATATCATTTTCTAGTTCCTCATCATAGAATTTCTATAGCTGTTAAGGATTCATCATAGAAAGGATCAAGGCTAGATAAATTATCAATACTAATGAAATGAATAGATAAACAACATACCTCTACCAATTTTTACCTATCATGACCCCTAATCAGGAATGACTACAATTCTTATACTTTATATATAGTTGGAGATAACATGGCAACCCCAACCTCACTGAAAATTGAATGTCAATCAATTCAATGTTTACAAAATGCAATCATAATTAATCCCTTATAACATATACAAGTAGGTTTCTTATTCCCTACCATAATTACTGACTACAATGTATACCCATTCTTCTGCTGCATGTTTAATTTTGATTCCTAAGAAATTGGCACACCTTACCTGACAACAACATTAGAACATACAAATACTTTTCTAGTTAATTAACACAAAGCTATTCCATCATAGTGCGCATTCAATTGATGAACCCTAATATTAAAAAGAAAAAGATTATTGCCGCGCCCCTTGATGTTTTAAAATAAATAGCAAGATTTTTCCAAAAAATATAAAGGAACTACCTACCTTTATTTCTCAAAAGCTGCTTGCTATAAACAATGTTTGATGCTTCTCAAATAAATCAATGAACTATTTCACAATTGCAAACTTCATTAAATACATAGTTGTCAAATGTGTATTTGTTTGCCAACATTCACCCAAGTGTTGATGTTGTAGCCGGGGGCCTCATACTTCCAGCGGCAATTTAATTAACAAGCAACAAATTAAATATAGCCAATGGCTATTTATTTATTGGAGTCGACTTATGAAGGGTCACTTCAATTCATTTGTAATTATATTTTTTATCAAAAGAAGCCAACATAAAGTGTATGTTCGCCACCTTTCAAGAGACACATTGTTTTGATAAGAGGCCGACTTATCTTGGAGAAAGAATCGCACCTTTACATGGAGAGGCCGACCTATTGTGTAGAGACGCATCTCTTCGGAGAAGTCATTCTTATGTTGTATATATAGGCGCTGCTTTCTCCCTCATTTATTCATTCATATTCATCCTTGTTCAAGTTCGCATAAGCAAGAAATTGAGGTTCATCTACAGCAAATCGATCCAAGAAGAAGTTCGATACTCTTTGAGTGTGGTGTCATTATTATCAATATAGATTGGCCTTGTGTTGGGCCTCATTGTAAAGCATATTGCTGTTCATTATTCAATATATAAGTGATATATTGTTGCTGGGTTTTTCTCCCTCAAGTTGGAGGGTTTTCCCAGGGTATATGCTGTGTTAAATTGTTTGAAATTGTTCTATATCTGTTTATTTAATTTTTGATCCTAAAACTGACACCAAGTACCACTTTGAACACCTTTTTATCTAGAAGAAACACATGACTAATACAAAGGAATCTATTTAAACAAAAAGGAATGGAGAAGTTGAAAAAACAAATGCACAGCCAATTTCAGTTAAGATAAAAACACATTTTTCAATAGAAAAATCAAGATATCAGAAACTGGATGGTGTGACAACAATACCTTAGACAAACCTAGAAAAATAGATGCACAACCATTTTTAGTAAAGAAGCATTCCCCTTTTAGTTTTTGAAATGAGAAGCAGCACTCGTAGAACAGCTTTCTTATTAAAGTATTAATTGTAATATTTAATGGTCATCTTAGCTTTAGTTAGTTGATAGTCTACATTTAGTTAACTTAGTTAGCTTTTAGTAACTTCTATTTACGCTTTAGTTTGTTTTAGCATCTTTCAGTTATTTACTTTAGTTTTTTTTAGTTAACGATGGTTTCTTTTTAGAAACATCGTCTTGTAATTCTTTATATAAGGAGTATTCCTCTCCTTTGTAAACAATAGAATAATGAATATCAAATATCAATTACCATTTCATGGTATTAGAGCTTAGGCTCGAACTTTGTTGGCGAATTTTTTAGAAATAAAAATTCGTTGATTTCGTAAGGAATTTTTTTTTAAATTCTTAGATGTTTTTGCTCAGATTTTTTTTTTAAATTGAATGTTAATGGTTAACCTGGCAAATTGAAAGATTATTTCGGAAGGTTTTTGATGGATTTTTTCACAAAATTCGTAGAAAAGTTTTTTAGCCGATTTTTATCTTTAAAATCAAGGAATTTTGTGAAGAGTTTCAGTGAACTGATTTTTTGGAAATTGAAGGGTTTTTTGAAGCCAATTTTTGAAGGGTTTGTTGCAACAGATTTTTTGAAGATTCATGGGCATTTTTTGAATACTAGTTTATGTGCCTAGGGTTTCCTGTGTGTGCAGTGTCTTCATCTAGGTTGAGTTCATGATCTAATCTGGGCAATCTTGAAGAATATTTCTAAAGATTTGAGAGTTTTTGAAAAAAAATCTATAAAAATTTTGCTGATTTTCAGAATTTTTTGAAGATTTTTCAAAGTTTTTTTGAAGGATTTTTCTGAAAAAGTCTTGCTTTTTCAAAGTTTTGAAGATTTTTCTAAAAAATCTTGCTTTTAAGAGATTTTAAAGGTATTTTCTAAAAATTCTTGCTTTTTCAAAGATTTTTTGAGAAAATCTTGCTTTTTCAAAGTTTTTTGAAGATTTTTTCTGAAAAAATCTTGCTTTTTCAGAGTTTTTGAAGATTTTTTCTAAAAAAATCTTGCTTTTTTAGAGTTTTTTGAAGGTTTTTTCTGAAAAATCTTGCTGTTACCAAGCCTCATTTTAGACAATTTTTGAAAAAAATCATGGGAGTTGTGCCAGCTGATTGTCCAAGATTTCATGCCAGCTGATTGTCTAGAGTTTCATGCCAACTCATCACAGACTTTACCTCGTTTTTCGGGCTTTTGGAAAACAGGAGGGATGGCTGCTTTGACCAACATCATGTTGGAAAGTACGCAAAGGTTCAATGGGAAAAGTTATAATACCTGGAAGCAAAGGAAGCTCACAATTTTCGAGTGTCGGTGTCTAGATTTGATTGTTCTGTAGGAAAGGACCAATAATCGCGAGGTGGTTATGCTTCTCCAACTATCAATCACCGATGGTATGTTTCCAGAAGATCATGGATAAACTTGGTTTATGTTTGTAGGATGACCATTAAGGGAGGGTATTAAAGTATTAATTGTAATATTTAATGGTCATCTTAGCTTTAGTTAGCCGATAGTTTACTTTTAGTTAACTTAGTTAGCTTTTAGTAACTTTTGTTTACGTTTTAGTTTGTTTTAGCATCTTTCAATTATTTGCTTTAGTTTTCTTTAGTTAACGATGGTTTCTTTTTAGAAACATCGTCTTGTAATTCTTTATATAAGGAGTATTCCTCTCCTTTGTAAACAATAGAATAACGAATATCGAATATCAATTATCATTTCATTTCTCACATTTACAAATCAACCATACAAATGAAAATTTGAAAAATAAAATCATCTCAAACTTTCCAGCCAAGGAAACCAAATAAAATTGCAAAATTTATTGAGCATAGGAGAATTACATACTTCATATGAGAATGACTTGTCTACAAAAGCACGTTGTTGAAGATAACTGCATATACAATGATAAAACAACCAATTATAATAGAACACAAATTCCACTAACTCACACAAGCAGAAACACCAATATACAATAGTTCTTTGTAATGTAGCTTGAGCTATATAATGAAATAAGCAGAGGCAAGGCATCACATTCATGATAGAAGCTATGCATATATTCTCCTTGAAAAGGAAAACAAAAATTACATAGGAAAGATGATGCATTATAAAAAACAGATCTCTACCATTTTCTCCAAGTGCAATAACTGATATGACCGAGTAACAAGAAACATATAATTAGTTCAAGGGCCTATTCATGTAGCACAGAAATGATATTACAAAAAGATCTGAAAAAGAGTATTGGCCATCAATGAATAAGACTAGATCCTATACAAGTGTTAACAATCAAAGTAGAAGAGTTTTAATGATTGCTTATGAAGGTGCAAAAGTTTTAATCATCAATCGTTGATAATACCCCTTTCAAAACTAACCAAATTCTTCATGGGACCAAGATAAAGAACTTTGTAATCTGTGACTCTGATGATTCAATAATTTAGCAAAAACTTAAGAGTTTTACAAAACTTTTCTCAATATATATAATAAACTGAAAAACTCAAAAGTCTCCTAGTCTGTAATCTCACTACGTGTCTCTGGTTTCTCAAGAACTCTTCAGTAATCAACTAAAAGAGTAATTCAGCTAAATTTAGGCTGGATAAACTGATATAATCAATCATCTTCAACTCAATTCATCTCTTCCCACATGTCCTGTTGTGAGCCCAAATTCTGTACGCTGGCTGAAAATGTGTCATTGAGAAACCTAACACTAGAACTTAGAAATCTGAAATATCTTGGAATAATGTTATGTCTGCTGAAATTTCTGTTGTCTGATATTCTTCTGATATCTAATTAAGTCTGAAATCTGAGCTAAAATCTGAAAATATTTTTCTTTATTTTAACACTAAAACTTTAGATTTCTGAAAAGAAAGATCTACATCACTCAGACAGAAAAGGGCAATGATTCTAGAATCTTTAAGAGAACACAAAGAAAGCTTTATTACAATCATAATAGCAGTCATGTAGTATAACTACATAAGAAAAAGTCAAAACTTTCCTAAAAAGGCATGAGTGTCAACTCAGGGACAATCCAAGAGCAATATAGGTGCCACACTTGGTTCCAAACACTCCATCTACAAATTATCCACATAATACTGTTCCAATGCACACAAACATCAAAGACATTCAAGACACTAAGGCATTAAGACAGTTTATTATTTGTTTCTCAATATTGCAAGATAGTCAATGTTTAATAACACCCATAAAATGTCAAGATTCATTGCAACCCCATGTTTCAACTAAGATGCTTTGTAACCCCCTATGACATTTAAGATCCATTGTACACCCTCTTTATTTTTGTGACTCCCTAGAAACCCTAAGATTCTTTATAACCCCACATTGTCATAACATAACTGTCCTTGTCCAACGGCCTACAGTACTTTCTAATACAACTGAACAAAAACTGTTCTTTTCACCCTAATAACAAATTAGGACCATACCAATGCTTTCATAGTGGCATGCTGGGCACTTGGAGAGTAATATTGAATGAATTGGCATTTAATAATGGAGTCAAAATTTCTAGTACAGGCCAAAAGAGGAAGGCACGTGGAAAACTAAAGTTGACTAACCTCTTCCATAGGAAACGGCAGCTAAATCATTCCTACCTGGAGACCACGTCAGAATTTAATTAGAGTGCTTAGGGAATTAGTGAAGTTAAGACTTGGGTGAAAATCATAGCTATTGCGGCTATTTTATATGAGCCGCTGTGTCTTTTACAAAGGAGTTGTGCTTCAATATATGGCGCTAGTAAGGTGGGGTCGTTGATTATGTGGCAAGTTGAAAAGGAGGCCACGCCCAGGATTTTATAATTTCAGGATTTCTTGCAAACACCATTGCACATTATTATCTACCGCCATAGCTTTTGGTATAGGCTGTAATTTTTAATATGAACCACCACTTAAAAAAGAGTTGCTGAAAGCTATTATAGGAGCTGTGATTAGAAGAAGAGCCACAGTCATAAAGGTAGCCAGTCCAATAGTCTGAGAGGCATAAAAGACAAAGGGAAGAGCAGTCAAGGCTAGTATCGCTGCTCCTGGAGGATGTTATTGAGACTTTCAAGGAAATTTCTGATATATATATTGTTACCAGTATGTGGTGATGTGGCCAGGAAAGGAGGCATATGAAGTAACGATTCTCCTTTAAACCTGTCGCTACTTTTCTTTAACTGTTGTTTGTTTATAGTCCAAGATAGAGGTGCGGTAAGGTTCAATGGAGGTTTCCTAAATCTGCGATGCCCTTGGAGGGAACTGTGGCAGTAGAGAGAGATTTTATTTGCTTTAGTATAATTCTTGGAAAATGTCACAGGTCAGCACACCATAACTAAACAATTTCTGGGTGCTTTAATTTGAATTAAGTTTATCCTTTATGTATTGTGATCTGTAGCTGCAATATTAAAGATTGAAGGAAGTTTATTGTTAATATATTGTTCAAGAAATGTGGGTGCTATTGGACGTCCTATGTTATTCATGTACAATTGAGTTTTTAATGGGAATATCAGAAGAACCGTATATGCAACAACTTCTGTTATCACTCTATATGCCAAATATCTTGTGAAAACTTATGAAAATTGTGAGACATTCACTTCATGCATAAGACAATCACTCTCTTATCAAAAGTGTGATGTCCCCATCACACAGGAGCACTTAAGATAAGTATATGTCTTGATACATTTGCATTTTTCAAATAGATAGAAGATATACATACATATATATATCTATATATAATTATATGAAAATAGAACATGTCCTTTGTTTATATATGTATAAATACTAATCATTTGATAAACAGCCAAGAAGAAACGAATCAAGCAAAGGAAACACAATTAGTCACAAACAAATCACTTGTCAAGAATGGATGCCTTGAATTGGTAGAGACACATCCATTGGACAACCTGCCTATATCAAGGACACAATAAGGAAGAAGATCATCAGAGAGAAGAGATAATATATCGACCAAGAGAATAGGAGAAAGATTACGTAACCCAGAAAATATACAGAACAATAAATCAGAAAAGAGAGTACAAGAAGCCGAGCCAAGAGGAGATCACGGAGCGAAGACAAGCAAGCAGAAATCGCCATCAGAAGGAAATATGCAATCAAGAGGAAGAGAATAACCATCAGTTAAGAAGAGAGAAAACGCTAACAGTCAAGAGGGAGATCGGAAAGTTTAAGAAGGCTACAAATCATCAAGGACGGAGTCATCCTGTCATTAGGAATCAGAAAAGAAAATAAAAATCAATCAAACAAAGTAAACTTCAGAAAGCCCGCGATCAAAGGAAGCTAGGAATAAATAAAAGAGGCATCAATACAAGATCTACACTTAGAATTGGCAGCAATCAGACAGGAGGCTAAAGGCTGGAGACACATTTCAGAAAGAAAGACGTTATACAGCACGTATAAAAGATCACAAGCTGAACATTTCATGAGGACATCGTATTGAGCCTATGAAAGAAACAACTGTTGTGGCGGATGATAACAGTTGACAAATAAATGATAATAATGTTATGACCTGAGGCCAACACACATAACTTCCGCCACCGTTAGATATCGGGTCTGGTTTAAGCTCAAGTATCTCAATATATATATCGAGCCACTTCAGATTTGCGAACCATGTGTTATAGCAGATACTCATAATCAGGAGAATCCATAGATTGAAGACAAGCCAAGGAGAACTTTGCCATCAGTTGGGATACGGCATTCAGGAGCCACTGAGTCAGCATATATACATAACTCAGTTTGGGAGTTTCATGATATGTGTAAGGAATGATATTTTGTAGTTGGATTGAATTGGAAGTTCAATATATAGTCATATTTACATACGAGTATCAAGCTAAAACCCTGATAAGAAGCATATATGTTATGCATGCGTGTTTACCTGCAAAGCATTGACTTACATATTTGCAAAGCACTTGAAAGTTATGGTTTGAAGCTTAATTTATATATCCAAGACGAGTGAGGTTAGGAGTTGTATACATTGGAGTATTACACCTTGCAGATCAATAGTGCAGAATAGTTTGACAAATAACATTGTCAAACTTGGGAAATTGAAAATTGTCGTCTACTCGGGTAGGGGACATTACAAAAAGCAACTAGGCTTGAACCCGGATCAGCAAATAGATGAACTGTTTGACAAAACGTCTAATCAACTGAATGGATAAAATGGAAAAATAATTGCATACAAATTTGGGCAAGACGAGTGAGGTTAGGAGTTGTATACATTGGAGTATTACACCTTGCAGATCAATAGTGCAGAATAGTTTGACAAATAACATTGTCAAACTTGGGAAATTGAAAATTGTCGTCTACTCGGGTAGGGGACATTACAAAAAGCAACTAGGCTTGAACCCGGATCAGCAAATAGATGAACTGTTTGACAAAACGTCTAATCAACTGAATGGATAAAATGGAAAAAAAATTGCATACAAATTTGGGGTGGGACTTTTCAGCCTCAAGAAGCAACCCAGGAATTTGAAACATATGCTCTCACTTCTTCTTGCTGCTCTTTCTGAGTATGCAACCTCCAATCATTCCTCATTCCAACTTGCTCATGTTCTCCACCTTCCTTTGGTTAAACAAACAAACCTTTTTCCGATGAGTGTTAATTTTCTTGCCCCCATTTTCAAAAATATTACACTATTCCACTTGGAGGTCTTTGGCTTCTTGGAATCCTTCTCCCAATACATAGCCTCACAATGATTTCTCAAACCATAAATTTTGCAAGAATGTGCTTCCTAGTATCCTACATTGCATAGCAATAAGCCCTTTCCTATGGCAAAAGATGCACACAGTGGAAGAAGACTTCTTCACATACTTCATCTTTTTCATTGGACTTCTTGAAGCACTCCATGGGCTGCAAGCTTCTTTGGGACTATCCCCTCTCTAGAGTAAGTTTGACACTCACCTTGAATGCCTTTTCCATTATCCATTGGCTTCTACTCCTTGGTGTCATCTTGCTCTTACCCTAATGGTCATGGAGCCTCTTGTAATCTTCTCCACCTTGGAGTTGTTCTATCTTCTTTGAAGCCATCAATTTCTCTTCTTGAGGTGTCACAACCTCCTTAGCAATCTGCTCACAAATTAAACACTTCATATCTTCTTTACCCTTAACAAAAGGAAACACAAATTTACTTGGAAGGGCTCTTGACCTCAGTTCTTTGCCCATGCCTACACTCTTGGATGCAGCACTCATGGAACAGTTTCAAACCTCTTGAACAACGTCCTTGAACTAAAACCCTTAGTTCAACTTTCAAAACCTTCAAAATATTTTTGTAGAGAATTAAATTAATTTGGAGTGTCTACCATGCATACCTTTGTTTTGATCTATGCATCTTTCAAGGAGAATTCTCTTTTCCTCTCCACTCCTTCACCAACACCTTACAACTTTGCCAACATTTTATCTTTGGCTTGTAACTTTTCTAGCATGCCCACTAGGAAGCCTCCATGGCTCTCCAACCGAATTTGCAATTCCTCATTCTACTCTTGTAAGGATGGTTACCTCCTTCCAACTCCACAAGTCTATTCTTCTTGGCTTTTCCCATGGTTGTATGCTACAAAACCATGAAACCCTGCACTTTGAAAACACGGAGAGCAAATATACAAGGCTGTTAATAAACCCAGGGCACAAGGAAATATTGATCTAATACCAGTTAATCCATAAATAGGAAGGATATTCCAAACAAGAACAACCGATTTGAAATTCTTATCAACCACAAAATCCAATGAATGGCGCTAAATCTCTTCATGTATTGCTCCTCCTGCTCCTTACCTCATTAAAGTGCCTATGGTACCAATTCATATTTGGTCACCTAAAGCTCATGCAGAGGCACCTATTGTTGGATCTATAATCTCAACAAGATTTCTTTCAAATTTGGGAACCTATTGATTTTCTAGATTTTCCATACCCTTGTCTCCTAAAGTGACACTTTGTCCCACTCCCTTCATTTATACTCCAAGCACAATTGCCATTCTATATAATCCCCCAACCACTCTAAGACAAATCGATCCTAAGAAGTTTATTACTCACTCCCCAACAGTCCATACAAATCCTATGACTAGTCAAGCGGTTAGGTCACCCATATTGAGTTACAAACACATAGGCCAAATGTGTAGTGGGCATACAACTCATCAACCCACTAGCAATGGGAGATCGTATGAATGTACGCATGCATAGTGATGTTATATTTGTTCCTTTATTGATGTTTAGACGTTAACAAACAATTGCAACACAAGATTATACCCAGAGATATCCTCAAACAAGGAGAAAACTCCAATAAGAGTGAGCACCACTTCTCATGCCTCTATTTCATAGTTATTATAGGTATCTTCTATGCTCTTGGGCTATTAGAGAGCTCTACTATCACTTACTCAAGAACCCACACACCTACACACTACCTTGGCATAGTTATAAACCTACAACCCCTAATAGTAATAAGATGGACCACAATCACCATAACATATGAGAAATGGACTAAAAACCAATATACTCCTATAAAACGATGGATTAACACTACCATTAAGTTGAGAGGACTATTCTCCAAGGGTTTCAATCTCTATTACCAACAAATATATGCCCTAACTTAATCCTTCCCACATGAAAAGAAACAAAGAATAAACAACAAAAACAAGATTTGCAACCACAAACCCTTCATATTTCCTAAGCTATGACATTTTTACTATTTTTTCCATGGGGTAATGCATATTTGTTGAGGCAATCAAACATTCACCGTAATATAACTTGTGTTCACTGCAGTTCATGGCAAATTCATCAAGGCAATTACACTTTCGCCACCTATATAAATTGAAAATTTTGCTAAAACTAGTTTTTGAGTCATTTTGAGGTCTAAAACATTGTTTTGGAGATTCTAGCAATGTCCCATTCCATTCCAAATATTCTCCAAACTTAATTATAGTCCATAAATCCTTTCAATCTAATGAATTCCTATTCTTAATGCAATTTAGGGTTCTCTTTGACTAAAAGGAAGCATTTTGACCCCTTAGTCCAACTTTTCCAATCCATTTTTTAGATCATTGAGATAAATAGATCGCAAGTTAGTAATTATTTATTCTCTAGAGACCTAGTCATTGCCATGCAACAACACTATTTGTCACAAATCTTGATGATTAGTAACTACTCTAATACCAAATTGATCTATAATCCCATCAATAAATTCTTCTAGAAATTAAGAACCAACGATTTAATGGACTCTACTACTTAAAAGACATAATAAAATGATAGTCAAGGAGGATGGTTATGCAAAGAAAGTGAACACTCAAATTTATATCTTGGAAAACCCACAAGTTGGAGGAGAAAACAAGCTTTGATAGTGGCAACTAAACTTCTACCATGATAAAATTAGGATTTAGACAAGATGAAATGCTAGGAATGGATATAATCTGCCCCTAGTTCCACTTGGTTGTATTCACACTTATTGAGCCTATAGCTTCTATTATTGATTAGAATTCTACTTCTAATCTCTATAGCACTCAATTCTACCTCCCATGATGAGTTTGCCTTGTGGAAATCATTTGAATGATGTTGGAGAGTCCTTCCTAAGCATCGAAAGGTCACCATGTGAGGAAAACAAAGAGACAAACATTTGTTCGTTTGAAATTCCCACAGAAGCAACTTGGACGAAATTGTCGCTTTTCAACAAGCAAAGGTTACAAAACTACCCTTTGTGGGATTCTAACATTTTTGTTTTACCACAATTTTTTAATGATTTTAAGAGCTACGAATTTTGGGAATGACTAATGATTGCTATCTTCTATAATCCATTTTAGATCATACATATTCTCAACATTTTCCACTTCATGAGAGGCATCACTTGATTTAAAAAACACTAACTATCCACTTGACACCACTAGGAAGTTGATCAACATGTAGTTCATTCCATTTTTACAATTGTAAACTAAAATACTTAGCCCTTTTGCACCAAATTTTCTTTTTATCTTCTAGTATGACCTCATATTGTTCATGGCTTCCTCAACAACGACCCACTCAAATCATGCTAACCACGCAACTTAAACCCTTTTTTGGAAATAGTCAATGCATTGACCAACTACTCCCACTATGGGCTCCTATACACAAAATGATGTCATTATAATAACAATAATTTGCAGCTCCCAGCCTTGCTCCATGATGCTTCTCCTAGTTCCAAACAATTCTTTCAAGTATAGGTAACACACCAAGAATATTACAAGTAACAAAGAAACCTTGTAATTGCATTTGACAAGAACTATCTATACTAGATGAAACACACATCCATGAGCCAAGACGAGAAAAATACATTAGTCTCCAATTCAAAAGAATAATTCATCGTAGCTACAATTGCCTCGGCTATCCACTTCTTTTCTGATCTCTTCTTGTACATAGCAAAGACAACCATCATCTCTCATATAATCTTCAATTCCACTAAAATTTACAACTAAAATTCAGCTAGACGTTCATGCCTCCCCTCATCTAAAAGCAACAATAATTGTACACCACCATTCTTGGCTCTAAACTCAATCTGCTAGGCCTCCAAGAAAGGTCCTTGGCCTTGCCACCACTACAATGACCTATGGATGCCATCTCTATTTGCAAAACTGGAAACCCTAACAACATGGGTGTTGTTGTTATAGCATCAGGCTTCATACTTCCCGCGTTGTGCATTTAATAATCAATAAATTTCATATAGCCGATGGCTATTTATTTATTGCTTTTAATTAGTGAAGAGGCAATTCACTTGAAGAATACATATTATTTATTATGGGTCAACCTCTCCTTGATATTCACACTATTTCATATGAGACACATCCTTTGGTGGCCGACCTTGCATCATGAAGGGATGTGTCTTCTCCACCGAATTGATATAAGGAAGATTGATTTCATTCATTACTTGTTCAAGTTCGCTTTTTAGTAAGAGCTCGAGCATTATCTTTAGCAGATTGATATTGTGATCGAAGTCTTCAAGAAGGTCGAGATTATCATCTACAAGGAGATCAATATTATCTTGAGTTGCATCAAGAGTGGTGCTAATAAATTCGGCCTTGTGTAGCCTATATTGTAAAACAGTTTTTCTGATTCATTATAATATATGTGATATATTATTGGCTAGGTTTTTCTCCCTCGAGAAGGAGGGTTTTCCCAGGATATATTGTTGTGTTCTTTGTTCTTGTGTTTCATTTCTGGTTATTGCAAATCTAATTAAACATCAACATGGTATCAGAGTGGGTCTAAGAAAAGATCTGATCAGTTTTGTCCAAGAAATTCTTCCATCAATTGAGCATACTCTTGAAGTACTCGGGACACATATGTGGAACGGAGCTATTAATGGCTTATGCGAACCACAATGAATAAAAATATTATCGACAGAGGTAGTCTCATTGAAAGTGCGGAAGTAGATAATGAGTCGACTTGTTAAGAAGGCCACAACATTTAATAACTCCCTGCCATGTGTTTGCCGTAATTTTGTGGCCATTCTCCGGAGCCACAATCAATATCCCCTACAGGCGCGCACTCCATTTATCAGACTCTAGACTGGGAGACACATCGTCATTGCTGCGAGATCAATCCGGTGCCTACGTGAGTAGAAGAACATACGGTGCCAAAGACTCAGGAGATTAGAGCTCACACAGAAGTTATCACACCTCCAATTGGATTTCACATTGCTGGAAGTTAACGCATATTTAATTGGAAGCATAGGCGCGTCTATTCACAAGAACTCAAAACAGACCATCCATTCGCAGAGAGAGCTTCTGTGCACGGCAACATTGCTACAATCATCACCAACATCGGATTCTCAATTGTCGGGGCTATCTAGTGATGCCATCTTGGGCGGAGCTTGGATGATATCGCCTGAATCTGGGTTGTGTCTGCAGAAAGAATGAGATTGTAACTTTCCTTCTTTCTGAATCCAATTCGATTTTTTGGCAATTGATTTGTGAGTGGTATGCTATAATTGCATCATATATTATAAATTTTGTTAATATCATTGTGTGGCATTTCTGGGTGTTATATTGTTTACTGTTAGAGTTGCAAAATACTGTTACCATCTATGCTCAGTATGTTATTGTAGTTGGGTGCTCAGTTTGAAGTTAAGAGCTAAAAGCTTCACAAGGAATTGCCACGTATCACAACAGTGTCAAGGGAATAAGTCAAGGAAGTCTTTCAAGAGTTCGGTTGTAGGAAGACTATGGCCAAGGAACATGAAGCCATCTTACCAGTTGCCTCTAGAGTTATATGTATTGACTTCCACTTTGGCCGGTCAACTAAGGTGAAGCCATGACTTTGTTGGGTGAGAGTTTGTAAGAAGGCGCTCTATCAATATTTCCGGGCATACCATCTTTGCGATGGATTGCTTACTAATATGGGTAAGTAAGACGAAGGACAAATATTCAGAAGGTGATTGCGATTTGTATAGGTGAGATTTATCATCCTCGAATGTCTATTGGCGCTGAAGATAAACGGAGATAGTTGAATGAGTTTGGCGAATTTCACTTAGCCGTCATTGGTTCTTCATTATTGTCTCTTGTCACTCATTGAGCAGCGTGGGAAATGTATCAAGATCCCTTGTGCTCTAGGCTCTGTTTACTACAGACACTCTGAAGGCCTAATTGTATTGCCATCGTATCGGATTGAGTTACCAAGGACATTTGAAGCACTGGAAGTCATTCTGGCCATCTGGCATCTATAATTAATCTGATGCCATATATGATTATTGTTTGAAGCGGCTACCTTTTATTAGGACGATTCATCCTTCAGCCTCTATTCTGAATAGGGTCAATACTTGGAGGCATTAAAGGTGGCGTATGAATATATTGAGGCAGAGCGAACCATCATTCAGGAGAATTGATTGGCAAAAGAGAGTCTTTGGCTGTTGTTCACACATTCTAGAAATGTCTGAGCTTAATCTACTTATATCAGTGAGTCTGTTCATGTCTTAAGGAGACTAACAAAGAGAAGCCAGCAACAAAATTTGGCATAGCAACTAAGCCATTCTAGGTGGGACGCAGCTAGAAAAGAAGTGCTTCGATAAATTTGAATCTAGTCTTTGACCATTCAAATTTACCCAGTCACCACTACAAATCCCAGTATTGATATCTACTGGGTCACTATTAATACTAAGAACTGGGCCTGTGATCAAGCCGTGAACCTGTCGAAGGAAGGTTGTGGACTGATTATATTGAGTACAATGATTAGCATTTATCAGAATCCTTAAAGAGATAAGTATTCTTTGTTTGTATCCTTGAAATCACCTTTCTGGGCTGAAATTCAGTTGCTGAGTTGTGCAAATCTGACATTGATTATTTGGATCATGTGATTAGAGAGGTTGTGGTTTCTTTTTTAAGTGGTGATCGCTGACATAAAATCCCTTGGTGATACCATTCACTCATTGCGAGTTGTTTTCATGCTAGTTGTGAAAATTTGAGTGTGACTCAGAGATGAAAGGAGAACTGCAATTTCAATTGTAATTGGTTGGTCACATCGATACCATTCTCTATGTGCATGGACTATGATGGTGCCTTGAGAGGCCTGGTTCTATATTGAATATGCTAGCTGCATAATGTGTGTGAGAAATCTAAGTTGAGCAGATTGTCTTTTGTTGTGTGGAGATTAGCACTTCCGAGCGTAGTAAAGATGGAAGAAAGATATATTAGAATCATCAAAGATAAGCCCTATTATTTTTAATTGATCTTTCTAATGATATTTACTACATGCTTCACTCGTAGTTTGATTTTTTTTTATATAAATATATAAACTATTATTAATCCTTTTAAAAGAAAATGCAGGTTGGATCAAGAAGCAAATGAATGATGAATTAATTATCTGAGATTACTTAAGGAATTCAAGGGAGGAAAAGCTTGAGGCATCCTGTGAGGAAGCAACGCAGGCTGAAGACTAGAGACACAGCTTGCTACCATAAAGTTGAGTTGGTGACACATAACTATAGACATCTCTCGAGGGCACAAGGCTAGGTCTGCCTTGGATGGAGAGTTTGCATCACCAAGAAGATTGAGAAAGATGAAGACACTAAACAAAGAACCACTACAAGATTGTCATTGTGGTCAGTTACTTCAAAGAAGAGGAAATGACATTCAGAGGGAGTTAAATTCTGAGGATTCAAGGCTCGAGTTGAGAGCATGTCCTAGAAAAGGATTAAGGTTCTGAGATGAGTTAATGGAGGGGAGTTCACTTCCAGAGGATTTCTTTGCAATCTCTGAGGTAGGGATCAAGAGGGAGTCATGTGACTCACTGAGAAGAAGTGAAGCTTGTTGTGTTGCAAGGCCAAGTGCTAAGAACTTAGGAGACCTCTTCAGTCACAGAGAACAGAATTGCACAAGACAGTCAATCTAGATTTGACATTGGTAGCTCCGCAAACATTTCAGAATAGAGTGATCTGGGATGAGGTCAAGGAGGATAGTCCTGAACTCTCTACAGTACTAGAGGTGTGCACTGGAAACCATTTCTCTAAAGGCAAGCGTTGCAGGCAATCTTGGACAAGGAGGTCAGAAGGTTGATGCAAGTACTTGGAGCTTCAAAGGGAGTTACATCATCATGAAGATTTTTGTTAATGCATTTTCCTCTGAGACGAAGGAATTTGAGGTGTAAGCCCTTGTTAATGCATTTTCCTCTGAGACGGAGGAATTTGAGGTGTAAGCCCTTGTTAATGCATCTTGCTCTGTGAGAGAAATTTGAGGTGTAAGCCCTTGTTAATGCATTTTCCTCTGAGACGGAGGAATTTGAGGTGTAAGCCCTTGTTAATGCATCTTTCTCTATGAGAGAAATTTGACGTGAAAGCCCTTGTTCCACCCTCTGGGAGTAGCCATGGTGGATGTCATGTTGAGTGACTCCATGACAACATTACATTGAGAGACTCCGTGATGATTTCTTTGTACTTGTATTTATCCACCCTCTGGGAGTAGCCATGGTGGACGTCATGATGAGATGATGACATCACGGTGAGTGATTCCGTGATGGGCACTTGTGCACATATGTTTTGCGATACATGGGAGTAGCCATGATGGTTGATATCATGTTGAGTGACTTCGTGATGTGCTCTTTTCACATATGGGTGTAGCCATTGTGGGTGTCATGTTGAGAGACTCCATGACCTTGGATATCGGGAAGTATTCCTCCCTAGCTAAGAGGGAGTGTTGTTGTTATAGCATCGGGCTTCATACTTCCCGCATTGTGCATTTAATAATCAATAAGTTTCATATAGCCGATGGCTTTTTATTTATTTCTTTTGATTAGTGAAGAGGCGCTTCACTTGAAGAATAAATATTATTTATTATGGGCCGACCTCTCGATATCCGCACTATTTCATATGAGACACATCCTTTGGTGGACCTTGCATCATAAAGGGATGCATCTTCACCGAATTGTATATAAGGAAGATTGATTTCATTCATTACTTGTTCAAGTTCGCTTTTTAGGAAGAACTCAAGCATTATCTTCAGTAGATTGATATTGTGATCGAAGTTTTTAAAAAGGTTAAGATTATCATCTACAAGGAGATCGATATTATCTTGAGTTGCATCAAGAGTGGTGCTAATAAATTCGGCCTTGTATGGCCTAGATTGTAAAATAGTTTTTTTGATTCATTATAATATATGTGATATATTATTGGTTGGGTTTTTCTCCCTCGAGAAGGAGGGTTTTCCCAGGATATATTGTTGTGTTCTTTGTTCTTGTGTTTCATTTTTGGTTATTGCAAATCTGATTAAACATCAACAAAGGGAAAAAACAACCGTGCATCAACTTTAACTATTGTAAACCCTAGCTTTGAACGAAAGAAGAAAGAGAGATTAAATAAACAAAATTTGAAAATTTGAAACCCTAGAAGTGCTAGAACACAACAAAATCCTAGATCAAAAACAAAAAAAAGAGCAACATACTGTTGTGACCTTTTCACACATCGCCCCATTGCAAATGGGGACCCTCGCTAGTTTTTTCTTAGGGTTTAGCTTTGAGTGGCAATTTCATAATCTCTGTTGCTCTGGGAATTTCATGTCAAAGTCTGGAGTCGTCACCCAAGCCAAGTTGAGAATTTGAGCCTGAAACTGAACATGAACATCATAGAAGTGCTTAGAAGGCCCGGTAGACGAGGATCGCCTGTGCTTTCACTCAATTCTGACACTTCCTATTTTTTAGGGATTCTACTTTTTTGCTTTTTTGCTTTTTTCGTTTTTGGCATTTCTGGACCAATATGGAATTTACTATTTTTAGAAAGTTGCTTTTTGCTTTTTTCTATTTTTAGTAAGTTTCTATTTTTAGAAAGTGCTAAGTCTCACTAGCAGTGGAGTCGAAAGTTTCCACTTTTGGAATCGAAAAGCAGGCAAAAATCAAGCAAAAATCGAAAAAAATCGAAAAATCATGAGAAAAGCAAAAGAAAAGTGCATGCAAAAGTTTGAAAAGTAGGAAAAAACGCATGCAAAAGCTGGAAAATCAATTGAAAAATCGCACCTTCAAGAGAGAAAATCATCGAAAAATCAAGTAAAAAAGCAAGAAAAATTATGCTAAAATTCGCCTAAGGCTGGAGAGGTGCGCCCATGAGGAAATCCAGTTGAATCTTTGAAAAATCCATTTGAAAGCCATTCATCAAAAGGAAATCCAGTTAAATCTTGAAAAAATCCAATTGAAATTCATTCATTTAAAAGGTCTTGCTAAAATTCGCCTAGTTCAAAGAAATCCAGTTGGATGATTCGAAATTCCAGTTGGAAAATGATGAAAATTGGCTAAGGCAAGTAAAAATTCGAATTGGACTTCAAGAATTCCAAGATAAAGTTAAAATCCAGTTGGATGATTGAAAATTCCAGATGAAAATTCGAATTGGATGATTCGAAATTCCAGTTGGAAAATGATGAAAATTGGCTAAGGCAAGTAAAAATTCGAATTGGACTTCAAGAATTCCAAGATAAAGTTAAAATCCAGTTGGATGATTAAAAATTCCAGTTGAAAGTCGAATTTCCAAGGAGAGAATCAAAAAAATTTCTAAGGCAAAGACCCACCTTGGTAAAGGGAAAAATCCAGTTGAAAAGTGGATTAGTCCACTTAGAAGTCGAATTTTTCTAAAAGCAAAGAGAAATAAATAACTTAAGTTTTTATTTAAAAATAAAGACTTAGTTAGCAAGCAAGAAGGGATGCCTTGGAAAAGTCAAAGAAAAGAAGATAAGATCGTTTTTTGCATTTTAAAACAAAGCACCCAATCAGAGAAGAGGTCGACCCAGGCAAATAAGGAAACTTTTTATTATAAAAGAAGTGCTTGTGAGTTTATTTTTCAATATTCACAGGTTAAGTTTTTTCACAGGCAAACTTCTCTCAGCCAAGGGCGTTCTTCTTCTTCTTATTTTCTTCTTGAGCTGCAAGTTACATTGATTCCAAAGTACAAGGTTGGACATTTTTCTTCTATTTTCAGATTTCTCAATCAACAGCAGAATTCTAGTTGGCGAATTTAAAGAAGGAAAAAACATATTTTATCTTGGATTTGCACAAAAACTTCAGTTTTCAGCTTTAAAAGTCCAGTAAATTATTTAAAAAATTCTTTGAATGGTCTTAGAAAAGATTAAGGCTGGTTAAATTTCATTTTATTAAAATTTATTCTCCAACCAGCCTAGACAGTCGAGTTCTAGAATTTTTTAATTAATTTATTTAAATACTCTCCAATCATAAAATCGCCTTCTTTACAATTTGTGAGTATTTTTCTAACTTCGAGCTTCATACAAGTGAGATGTCTGCCTCGAAGAACGTAGGAGGAATTAGAAAGAATCAACACTTGAAGAGGAAATGGCAAGTTGGAAGGAAAGTCCGCCCAAGTCAAGGAAGCCATGGCATGAGGTTCATGAAGTCCGCCTAGCCAAGAGGATAAAAAATTCAGAAAATTGACTAAGTGTTGGAAGGAAAACAAGAGGAATAAAAGGAAAAGTAAAGAGGAAGTGAATAAAATCCTTGTCCAAGGGTGGAATTTGTCCTACATAGCACAAGTCGGATTCAGAATTGAAGGCAAGTCCACAGGCAAAGTTCATTCGAGCATCGAGATGGCCAAAATCTTGGCTAAATGTTGAATAATCCGCATGAAGGTGTTACAAAATGAGCTTGAATAGCCAAAATTTGGCTAAGTATGGGAAATACTTCACAGAGAAAATTCCAATTTCCTCTATTGTGGCGAAAGCACAGAGGCATTCTTCTTCAAATTCAAGGCACTTGAAAGAATATTCAGACATCTTGGGAGGATTTCATCTACAATCCCAAACCTGTTGAAGCAACCAAGGCAACTTCTTGAAGGATCTCATCCCCTAAAGAACTAAAGACAAAATCTCAATCAGAATCAGATGGTGACAGGAAGATTGTTCCAAACAAATTTCCGCACTTAGATAATTTCTTAACACAAATTGGATAATTCAGAGAGGAAATCCAAAGGAATAACACCAATCCAACTCAAGGCGCTTGTGGGAATTTCGAAGCAATCAAGAAAGAAAACCTTAATAACTTCAAGTCTAAACATGTGTTCCAAGGCGAGACTTCCAATACAAGTGAGAAGAAGAAATCAAAGTCTCAAAAGGAATCCAAGATCAAAGCCACGAAGAAACGAGCACAAAGGACATAGTCATCGGCAAAGAAAATATTCTAAGGCAAGAATATGGAAAAACGAACAAAGTGACCAAGGTGGACATCCAACCTACTGAAGTGGCCCCTCGACCAATCAGATCGTTCCAAGTCAACATGTCCAAATTCAACAACTTTCTATTTTATTGTGGGTTCATATTTGGCAAAAAGGACAAGTATCCTTGAGTGTAATTTTCTCATTGGTCAAGGAGTTAGTTATGGCAAGCCCTAATTAGGGTTTTATTTTAATCTCGGTCATTGATTCTAAATCAATCTTGGCCATTGAATTGTAATTGAGGAGCCTATAAATTGAGCTCACTCCTCATTTGTAAAACAGGGGAGCATGTTGCAAAACATGTTGAGATAAGTAATTGTTGCGTACGATTGCCAAAATAATAAGTAATGCATGCATTGTTTTGATGGTGATTGCTTCTCTTATTTTGGAGTTGGCATGGTTCTTATCCCTCATCATAGTTTAGATTTTATTTCATGTATGTTAGAAGAATGCAAGATCTGATGAGTATTGATTTATGGTGAATCTTCCGCTCATACTTTCTTTGAACGAATGATTTTCGTTCAATGCGTAAAGTTAGACTGGGCTTACTTTGTGGATGCTTAACTTCTGTCTGGATAAATATTGTTCAATTTGATGGTAGTTATTCATGACGTGAAAATTCTAAGCACACTCCCTTGAAGATTGCACCCATTTTGTGTAGTTGTCGTTGAGCGTGGCGAAGCAAAGCGTGGTTACTAGTTTCACCAAGTCAATACCGTCTCTTGAATTCTTAGGAAGTAGATTAGAACTTCTAAACCCTTATCTCCTTTTTTAGTTTGTTTGAAAGACCCAAGCAATAGAGCTTCATTGCCTAAACCTTCATTGTGAATTGAACAATCCTAGCATAAGTCCCCTTGTATAATCAGCATATCACATCATCCATTGAGCTTGTCCATCCCAAAACTTATGAAACATTGGAATTACCGTATGATCTTTTAGCAATCTTAGCATACGAGGTAGTTTTTCAAGAGAGGATAGAGCATCTTTGGACTCTTTATTCTAAAGTGCTTGGTGAGTCATAAAACACGCATCAACACATACCTTTCAAATCCTATCAATAAATCCTCCATATTGATCAAATATCACTCAAAACAAATCCAAATCAATTAAAAATTGATGCAATAGAAGTCATGGTATTGAGCATATGAGCAAATATCAAAATGGTAAAAACTAGGTTTGAGGTTGTTTTTAGCCATGGGACTACAAGTAGCTAAGCTTTTCTATTAGACTTGTGAAATTGACAAGTTAACTAGAAACTCATCAAAAAACTTGTCAAATTCCAAGTACCAATAGAAAAACTAGGCTACCTATAGTCCCATGGCTTAAAAAACCCTCAAACCTATCGTTCGACCTTTCAATGTTTGCTCTTGTGCTCAACTTCTTGACTCTTGTTACATCAATTTTCATTTGATTTATACTTCTTTCAATTTTTGGGGCAAGTAACCCATCAGCCTTATTCCGCTTGCATATTTACAAATAACTCACAAAGTTTTAAAATATATAATACCATTCCTTGTCGCAAAGAGCCCATATTGGGAGTCATTAGTCAATGACATGACTACTACCAAGAAAGGGATTAAGGCAACTAGCCTACACTATTTAAGTAGACCCCCTATGATGAGGACACAATTATACTGAGAGGGGGGGTGAATTAGTATAATACAATCTTTTACTTTTTCAACTTAACAATCACAGTAACATTAATTGCACAATACCAACAACAAGAACACATGATTTACGTGGAAACCCTTGTGGGAGAAAACCGCGGCAAAATATTGCTTATAAAAAACTCTTACAAGTTTTGTAGTCACCAACCAATTGGAGACACCAATCCCCTTTTAAATGATTTGTAGGCACCAACCCATTGGAGACACCAATCCCCACAATTTGTAGCCACCAACCTACTAGAGGCACTAACTCCCACTACTAAGCACCCACTTAGCGAGAGACACCAATCTCTCCTTTAGGAAGCACCAACTTCCAAACGAAATTCCACCTTATGAATGTTGCTTCTACAACGGATGATGGACAATTCAACCTCCTTGAATATTCTCCTTTACACAAATCTGCCTTCCATCAAATGATGATAATCTTCTATAATTTCTTCATACAAATCTGCCCTGAATGTATATATACTTTTCACACAAATCTTCCCTTGATCACATATATATCTTTTTATCTATGCACTCATATGTACAAATCTGCTTGTGTTTTAATGATAAGACATTCTACACACCACCACTTTTCTTATTTCATTTTATATCCTCGTGAAAAGGATCGATCATATGAGGCATCTATTCAAAGGGAGGTAGCTTTTTATTATTATCATGTCCTTTTGTTAATAAACACTCATTTAATCTTGATCACTGCCTTTGTTGAATGGCTGCATTTAAATTTAACTACATTTCCATTTATTCTTGATCGCTGCCTTTGGGTGATTTAATTAATTCAAACATGATTAAATCAGATCTTATTTGTTATTAGACTTGGGCACCACCTTTCAGTATTTCATAAACTCTAATCACTGCGTTAACACATTTAAAGATTGCTACCTTTTGTCTCACCTTAATCACTGCTCTTGAAAATGCTAATCGCTGCACTTTATATATTGATTGCTGCTCATTAGCATTAAGCGCTTCCTCCTCTTTCATTAGTTAGTATATTTCTTGGGCAATTTGAAATATATTTATATATGTGCTGTCTTCATAAGCACCAAAGGAAGTCAGCCAAATATGAGTTAAAGGTTTAGTTTATTTTATATTTCATGAAGCAAAGTGGCCACCAAAGTATGGGTTGGCCAGCATGAACAAATAATAGAATGAAGTTGAAGTGCTGTCATAATGAAGTCTGCTATATTTGCCATCCTTTGATGATCTTTAATGAAGCAATTTGTGGCCTTTGGCCTTTGACAATTTTCCTCTTCCTTTCTTTGCATCAATAACTTTCCTTTGACTTCAATCATGAAGGTAGTCTTCCTTTGACAATCTTGTCCATACGCCTTTGACATCAACGACAATATTCCAGAAATCTCCTATACACCTTTGACATCAATGACAATATTGCCAACACCCTATTGGAGAAATTCATGAAAGATATTGAGGTCATAATACAAGATCAAAAAAGGCTATAACATTTTGTTTGATGGGTGGTCAAATGGCAGGAACTGCACATTGATCACCTTCATGGTGGGTTCATATGGACAGAAGGTGTTCTGAAAGTCAATTGATGCCTCCCACAAAGTAAAAAATATTGAGACTCTGCATTGTAATAGAAAAAATGGTTATGGAAGTGGTTGTCAAGAATGTCATCGTAATTGTGTTGCCCATTGCTTTGATCTTCTACTTAAGAACATAGGCAAACTTGACTGGGGCAAAACTATGGTTGAAAATATGAGAAATGTCACCAAATGTATTTACAACCACCCTTGGATACTTGATGAGAAAGCAAACCAAAAGAAGGGAGCTTGTGCAATCAAGAATCACACAATTCACAAACAACTTCATCACATTGCAAAGAAATGCAACCACACTAATATCTCTTAAGCAAATGTTTGTGAGCACTAGATGGTTGGAGCCTACATACTCGAAGAAGACCAAAGGAGGGGAAAAGGTCATGAAGACTGTTTGTAATGATGAATTTTCCAACAAAATGGATGAGATCCTCAAAGTAACTTTAAACTTCACATTCACAAACTAATAAAGTAATCAACTCCATTACTTTGTAAATTTTTACAACAAAAAATTTAATTCTTAATTTTCCATTAACTTTTTATTTATTGTTGTTCAGAATTTTATTAATTTTAATTTTTAAAATATATTTAAAAAGGGTTGACAAAACCCTTGATCAAGGTTACAGATTTGGTGGGTGGAGAAGAAAACCCAATGTGGTTACCTATATGAGGACATCCATCATTAATATGAGAATAACTATAAAAAATACAAACCCATTTGGCACATGATTGACCAGAGATAGAACAAGCAACTCCACCAACACATACAAGCAATGACTTATTACTTAATTCCAAAGTTTTTCTTCTCCAATTCCTTTAAGGCCAATGAGGATGATATGGATGGCCTTAACACATTCATAGAGAAGGTGACACCAAAGGAAACCATTAGAAACAATTCTTCACAAGTTGCATATTTACAAGAATTCTTTACAAGTTGCAAATTTACAAGAATTCTTTACAAGTTGCAAATTTACAGGGGTGTGAAGGGGAGGTTGTTTCCTTCACCTATGTGCATTCAAAAAATAATGAAACAACAGCCAGGTTTGAAAATGAGTCCTTCAAAACCTCAATTATTGACTGGTAGGTCGAAGACTTGTTTAATAAATGCACTTCTAGTTTACTTACAAGGCCATAAACACTCTCTTTGCAAATTTGTGGTGGGAATATTATTATGCAAAAATATCAAATCTTCAAAACATGGCAATCCGCATTTTGTGACATCATATGGCACTTCTAAGTGTGAGTACAATCAAAGAATGCTCAGGTCACTCACACAAAGAAGCACATAAGGTTGATCCAAAAGCACCTAGATGACATTTTTCTTGTGCATAAGGGTGAAGGGGAAGGATACTCATGATGAAATTGACTTGGATTTTGATCAATATTCGGATAGGATGTGGAGCCCCTGTTTACTGAGGAGGAGATCACTGATTTTAAGAGGAAGTAGAGGAAGGTTTAGTGGAAGCATAAGTGCAGGTACAAGCACAAGCACAAGCACAAGAGGAAGCATAAGCATCAGGAGGGGCTACATTGGATAATGATATGATTATGAGGTTCTTGAGGAAGATTCTGTACAATCCAATTTGATTGCACACACAATGAAAAGCTTTGGACGTACTTGAAATTTGTAAGATATTTTAATGAATTTGTAATTTTGTATGCTGTGAAATGTACTCCATTTTTATCTAAAACTAATAGAAAAAATACCTGAGTTCTCTAAATTCAGCATTTTGCGTTTTATTTAAGTTGAACTACATATTTTTTTTATAAGTCAAGTGTTTGTCACGTCCAAGTCAATTTTTTAAGCTGCCAAACTTTTGCCAAGTCTAAATTTTAAGATTATGGGCAGAACACCACCAAACATGATAATACTTAGTTATCTTCAACTAATTGCTGCCTATTATAATCACTAATAATATTTCTTGAAAAATGGTACAGAAAATTTTGAAAAGATCATATATAAAATTTTGAAAAACTCATCCTATTTACTACTACAAGGAAAACATCATATTTCAGTATCAACCAACCTTAAGGTCTCATCAATAGTTCCAGGCAACCTCAATTCTTCATTATATGCAGGAATTATTAGAGATATGTACTTCTCTGGAGGATCAAAAATTGACGGGCATGGCACCTGAAAACAGAAGCTGCCAATTTGATCAGAGCATTTAACTATAAGCTTGTTCTACTACATTAATTATTTATACTGCCAGATATTATTTCTAAAAACCATGATTTCTTTCATATTCCAGTAGTATAAGTTGTCCA
>VDFB02389624.1:0-15713 GCA_007258455.2 Sequoia sempervirens
CATCTACATTTTTAGAATTTTTTGAGGTCAACTTTGACCCTTAATATTTTGTGAAGAATGTGGATTGAAGGAGAGATCTCTTGCACACATATCCAATGAACCTAAATGATTTAGTGTTTCTAGTAGTAGCTTCCCAAGAGATGATTTGATAATTTTTTAGGGAGGTGACAGTGTGCTCGAGTTGGTTTTTGATAGATTGTGCAATTGCAGAAAGTCTAATTGAGCCACTTTGGCATTAAATATCTTGCAGCTCGAGATCAACTTTTCCAAGGCATTTATTACAATGAATTTTTTGATTCAATTTTCTACATCTCTGTGCATTTTAATGGCTTGAAAAGATGGTTTTACTAGCTTTCCAGGGTGATCCTACAGGCTACTTGGCTTATTTTTCTCACAATACAAAATGCTATAAAGTGGATTTCGATGATTGCCCACTTCAAATTTTTCATGCCACATGCATTTGGAAGTAGTTCCAGGTCCATTAAGGAAGAAATTTGTTTCAAAATGATTTTTTTTTAGCCGAGACCACATGGGGACCCGACATGCGTTACACAGTTATGAAGTTGTAAGTGTTTCAACAATCACTAATGCTATAATAATGTGCCAACAAATGACACAATGCACTTGAATGAAGTAAATATTTTTAAAGCTAAAATTATACCTTGTAGACCTCTAGAAAATGCATATGATCAACCAAGAAACATGTGTATTTTTGAAAACAATATCATAAGTGAGTTCCAATTTATTGTCCATAATCATGTACCAACATATGGCACATGTCATATTGATTCCTAAGTTTCTTGTCAACAATGTGAAAAGCAATCAAATGATTGTGAAGGGATGTCTCCATCATGTGATATACAAGAGTTGAGAAGAGTAATAGCATGTCTTGCAATGAAAAAGATGTTTGTAATCAAGACATATATGCAATTGTGTCTTGTAGCAGCATTGATATTGAAAAGGTAAAGGAATGCATAAACATCCAATATGAAGAATCAGTTTATGGAATGAATTCTAGTGTTGATGTTTTATTGCAACTCAATCATAGTAATGATATTCATCTTGAATATTTTGAATATGGAAAGGGTATTGAAGGATTATATCTAGACAAGGGCTATTAGAGGATAAAATTTGTGTGGATAAGAAGCACACTTTTCTTAATAAGATTGAATCGGAGATATATGTTTCCATGCATAAAATTGATTTTGGGGATAGAAGATATTGTAAACATTGAAATGATGTATTTTACCCATATTTTCTATACCTACTATTTGAGGAGGTTTTTCAACTACTCTAGAGTTGCAAACGAACAAAGTTCTTTGAATGATAATGGAGCTAGACAATGAAATTGTCATGGGAAGTTTGTTTTGTAGTAAAAGGTATCAAATGGTTTGAGATATTTCTATTGGGTGGCATGGAACTGAAATCATTAATTGGAAACCAAGAAAAGAACCAATTAAAGCCACACAAAATGAATCAGGGAATCCAAAATACAAGGAAATAATCTTGAGGAGGCTGAAACTGTTATGAAAAGTGTTGGAACAAGGGTAGCCATCAAGCAAGTTGAAAGAAGTTAATTTGATGTTGCAAAGGAAACTCTTGAATCATATATGAAGCTGCTACAGGATATTCCTTTGCTTGGTGCTTGATGGTGGGAAAACATATCACTAGTTTATTATGTTGCAAGGGCAGTTAGCGCTTGCATTGAAAATGCATCAAAATCTAGTTTGAGGGAATTCCATTTTGGCACTAATGGACTCAAATGCATTATGAAGTTGAGTAGTGGCATGATTGTAAAGAACATTGATAAAAGATATACATTTGGTGCCCTCAAATTGTATGTTACACTTTGATGTAATTTTGCAATGATAATTTTATCAACTTCAATTCTTCAAGTGCAAAATGTATTGCTTGTGGCATTCAACAAGTACTGACAAAATTAATGGACACACCATGTGTGTTTAGCCATTATCTATTGTGAGTCCCATGCACACAAGGTTTCAATGAGGAGAAGAAAGTGTTGCATATGTACTACTATAAATAATTATGTAGTGTGGCCAAATGTTCATGGGGAAGCAATAGAACTTGAAGAATAGGGGATTCAGATGAAAAGAGTGAATATCGCCTATCACTGTTTTGTTTCATATTTTCCTTAACTCATTAGTGATGTGCGATGGTTATTCTTTTTATTTTATACATTGTAATTTTCTTTCTTCTTCCTCTAGTTACATCGATGAAATGCGATGTTGGGTAATGTTTGCCTGTAGTGTGCGATGTGACCCAGGAAAATCCATGTGGTATTGCCTTGAGTTTTTTCTTGATGGTGAAATGTATGTAAAAGCAGATTAAAATAAAAGATGCTTGAAGTAAATGGTCATTTTTAGCCCAATTTCAATGAAGAGAAGCAATTAAAGGTAAAAGAGGCATGGGTAAAAAGTGAAGTGTGGCTTAAAATTTAGAGCCTTCACAATGTTAAAATCAAATTTTTGACTATTGGTGAAATGAATAAAGTGTGAAGTGCAAAATATGGTATGCATGGGTAAATGGCTTTCTACAGAAATTTTAAATTTTAAAACCTTCCCAAAAATTTAAAATTTATATTAATGTCTTGGGAAAATAAATGGCAAGTGCATGAGTAAAATCCTTCATAAGTAAAAAATTTTAGCTATCATAAAGATAAAAGGCTTTTTTTTGTTGGGAAGTAAATGGTAAATGAATAGGTAAAAGGGTATTTCTACAATAGATGAAAAGGAGTGAAATATTTTCACATATGGTTATTATTCTTTCACAAACATAAAAATTTTGTTGTAGGGCATAATGAGGAAATTCATCACGATGTGTTATATTTTTCTATTGTAGGGCAAGTGAGTGAAGAGGCGAGAATCAAATTGTATATTGGGATTATTCAAGTGTTGGAGGTAGTTACTGATCAATAGAGAAGAATGTGTTAGATGTTTATTGAATATCTCCACTTAGGGTTTATGTATTTTCCTTAAGTGTAATTTTCTGCTTCTTTCTAAGAGAGTTGTTCACTGCTTGGTCTCACGGGGAAGTATTTTTGAAACAAGGTCTTAAATGTAGTGTCAGTTTAAGACTCTAGAGTGGTTTTGAGTCATGTAATGAAGAATTTATTCACAACATTGTTATATTTGCATGTAAATGATCATATATTATGAACTGGTTGTCTCCATTGTACACATTGCACATATTATGAATATAAGAAATCAAGGGTTTCTATTATTTTTCTTTTTTTTTTTCCTTGAATGTTTGTTTTGTATTGTTACTTTCATTCAAAGAATGAATTAAATTGTATTAACTTCAACATAGGTTTGTGCAACTATATTCTTGAATTAATAAAGTATGACTGGTTTGGTTTGTAGTATCAATGGAGTAATGCATCATATGATAGGCATAGTTATGATAGAGTGAATGTTGTAATGAGTTTTAAATTTCATGGTTTAGGTGAATCCACCATGGAATATGGCACTGGTCTCTTGATGTTGCAATTTTCTAAGATTTTTTTGTGACCAACTACAATTTAAAATCAAATTTACTTATCAATCTTGTTGTGGGTGTGTGTGGAATTTAATGCAAACTACGTCGAGATCATGTTTAATGTGTACACTACCATGAAGATCAACCACACCTTTAGGGTATTGTGTTTGTTAAGCATATAAAGGAGAATTATCTATTTAATTTGTATTTGATACTTTGGCACACAATTATTTGAAAGCACATTGTTGGGATCACCCTCTCAGATTTCACAGAACCCGAAGTGCAAGGTAGAAGTGTTTTAATTCAATCTCCCATTCGTTGGCCAAATATCTCCTTAAATTTTACCATAAGGTCTGGCAACCCTTTAGGATTCAAGTTGATTACATATCTAGGGAACCAATAGAACCAACTCAAAGGAATATTTTTTTTACAGATGTAAGTGTGAAGGTAAAGTTTATAATCTTATTATTGATGGAGGTAGTACTGATAACCTTGTTTCAAAAGAGATGGTTATTAAGTTACGGTCGGAGAGAAGAAGGCATTCGAATCTATATTTAATTGCTTGGTTGCAAAAGGACCATAAAGCTTTGGTAAACAAATAATGTATGGTAAGGTTCAAGATTAGAAATTACCATGATGAGGTATTGTGTGATGTTATTCCTATGGATGTTTTTCTTATGTTGTTAGGCAGACCATTGTAGTTCGATCAGACAACAATACATGATGGACACGCAAACACCTATTGTTTGACAAAGGATGGAGTTCATCATAAGTTGGAGCCCTTGAAAGAGGTAGAGGAAAAGATATGCAGTAATGCAAGAATTTATTTGGTTGATAGAAGAAAGTTCCTAGAAGGTATGAGGCATGACCATATGTGTTTTGCATTGATCCCTAGAGTTGATAAATAAGATACTAATGAGGTACTTGTAGACATTTCAGATTTTTTGAATGAATTTCAAGCTATTATTTATGATAACCAACCTAAGGGTTTGCCTCTAGTAAGAAATATTAGTCATCAAATTGACTTGATTCCTGGAGCCAGTTTTCTGAATAAGGAAACTCATCATATGACTCAAGCAAAGAGTTAAGACTTGAAAAAAAGAGAGCAAGTGTTGTTGCAGAAGGGATTGATTAATGAGAGTTTGAGTCCACGTGCAATACCTGTACAATACTAGCACCAATGAAGGATGGGGAATGATGGATGTGTATAGATTCTAGAACCGTCAACAAGATCACCATTAAGTATAGATTTCCCTTACTGAGAATGGATGACATTATGGATTGTTTGATTGGAGCTGATTACTTCACAAAGATAGATTTGAAGACTGGATATCACCAAATCTAGATTAGAGAAGGAGATGAATGGAATACATCCTTTAAAACCAAGGAGGTCTTGTATGAGTTGTTAGTCATGCCTTTTGGGCTAACTAATGCACTGAGCACATTTATGTGGCCTATGAATGAGATATCGAAAGAATTTTTAGGAAAATTTGTTATTATTTATTTGGACGGTACTTTGATTTTCAATAAGACATTGGAGAAGCGCTTGATGCATATTAAAAGAGCTTTTGAGAAGGTAAGGGAGGAGAAGTTGATTAATTTGAAGAAATTTAGTTTTATGAAGAGAGAATTGGTGTATCTAGGATTTGTTGTCTTAGCAAAGGATCTTAAAATGGATCCAGAGAAGGTGAGAGCTATCATTGAATGGCCTACCTCAAGGAGTGTTATAGAGGTAAGACTATTTCATGGTCCAGTAAGCTTTTATGGAAAGATTATTAAGAATTTTAGTAGTATTTGTGCACCTCTAACTAAAGGAATGAGAGGGTCTTAAAATGGATATAGAGAAGATGAGAGATATCATTGAATGACCTACCCCAATCAGTGTTATAGAGGTAAGATCATTTCATGGTCTAGCAAGCTTTTACAAAAAAATTATTAAGAATTTTAGTAGTATTTTTGCACCTCTAACTGAAGCAATGAGATGGGATAGAAAAGAGTTCAAGTGGACTATAGGAGCAGCCAAAATTTTTGATATGTTGAAGAAGAAAGTTATAGAGCAATGGTCTATTTTGGCAATTCCAAATTTCAATAAGTTCTTTCAAGTAGACTGTGATGCTAGTGGCACTACCATATGAGTTGTTTTGATTCAAAAAGGTAAGCATGTTTACTATTTGAGTGAGAAGTTGAATGATGCTAGGAAGAAATATTTTTTCTATGATCAATAGTTTTATGCTATAGTTCAAGCTTTGAAGAAATGGATACACTACTTGTTTCCAAAAGAATTTGTTTTATATATTGATCACCATGCTTTAAAGTATCTCAATAGTCAAGGAAAGTTAAATCAAAGGCACTTAAAATGGGTTGAGTTTTTGTAGAGTTATACTTTTGTTTTGAAGAATAGGAGTGAAAGTTCAAATAGAGTTGCAGATGCCTTAAGTAGAAGGTAAAAATTTGTTGATAGAGATGAATATAGAAGTTGTTGGGTTCAATGAACTCAAGAGTTTGTATCCTAAAGGTCCAAACTTTGCAGAAGCTTGGAAGGCTTGTTTGGAACTTGTTACATTGAATAGGACAATATGATTGTATTTTTTAATCCAAGATGGGATCTTGTTTAGAGGAAGCTAATTTTGCATTCCAAGGATTTCTATGAGAGAGAATCTAATCAAGGAGAAGCATAGTGGAGGATTGTTTGGGAATTTCAGTTGAGATAATACCATTGCTTAGATTGTTAGTGAGAATTATCACTAGCCACATTTACAACAGGATGTGAACAATTTTGTACAAAGTTGCAAAGTATGTCAAATGGAAAAAGGAACAAGTTAGAATACTGGATTATATCAACCATTATTTGTACCTAAGAGGCCATGGGAGGATATTAGCATGGATTTTATTATTGGCTTGCCAAGGACACAAAGAGGGCATGATTCCATATTTGTGGTGGTTGATATATTTTCAAAGATGGCACATTTCATTATGTGTCATAAGACCAGTGATGTTGTTCATATTGTAGAGTTCTTTTTCAGAGAGGTGGTGAGACTACATGGTCTACCAAGAGTATAGTTCAAACAAAATACTAAAATTTTTTGGCGGATTTATTTCTAGAGGACATTATGGAAGAAAGTTTGAAAACAATTTTAGTTGATTTTTCACACCATCCATAAACTAATGGAGAAACATAGGTGGTGAATAGAGGTTGGGTAACACTGCTAATATGCTTAGTAGGAGATAAGCCCAAAGGGATGGGATTTGATTATAACACAAGTAGAATTTTTCTTACAACAATTTTTCAATAGGAGCACTAGTAAAATCTACCATTCCAAATTACGTATGGGAGTAGTCAGAACTTCTTCTAAACTAAGAATGATGGATAAGGGGAAGAAGAAGTGGTGCTAGCGAGAAGATTTTTTCTAAGCACCACAGGAATTTACATGAAGGGTGAGGAAACATATCATTAAGATGAACTCACAATATAAGGCTAAGTTAGATCAAGAAAGGAGGTATAAGGAATTATAGGTAGGAGATGAAGTCATGGTTCATTTATGAAAGGAGAGGTTTCTAGTTGGTACATACAACAAGTTAAAGATGAAGAAGTTTGGACCATGCAAGATCCTCAAAAAGCATGATTAAGGAAATGCATATGAGCTAGAGTTGCCTAATGGAATCCATATTTCACATGTGTTTAACATCTTAGATTTAGTAGAATATCATGAAGGAGGAATTGATGAAGAAATAATGGAAGCACAGTGGAATATTCTAGCACCTAATTTGAAAAAGGAGGAGATAGAAGAAATGTTGGATAGCCATGTGGGTAGAAGCCTTCAAAGAAAGAGGCAATACCTTGAGAATGCTTGGCAGGGTGAGAATGGAGAGGAAGGCTTGTTGAGAGATTAAGTAGAGTGAAGTTGTTGAGAGGCTAAGGTTAATCCTCTTGGTTCCTTTAACTCACGAGAACTAACAAAGTGGCTTTTCAAAATTAACTTAAATTAATACGTCTGAGGGGCATCTAGTAGTGTAGGAAATCTTTCCATCACCCAAAAAAATTGTTTCTCCATATTTTCTTTTGTTGTTTTGAGTTTCATGATGGTACCTAATGGGTGTAAGACAGTCAGAAGTCAAAAAAGGAAAAATGGTCATACTATTTTTTAGTAAGTGAGCCTAAAACAAGCTAAGTATGGACTAAAATTTACCCGAAGAAGGAGTAGAGTTGAAAAATATTTTTGTTCATGAAAGATCACCTCAATTCCTACATGGTTTGGGAGAAATTAATTTTTTTGTCCCAAGAAATTTTTAGAATGCAACTTCAAATTCAAATATAAAACTTTAGATGCCCAAAAAGAACTCAAGGAGTGGAAAAATTGATCTACAGTGGTGTGTGTGTTGTAGATCTCTTCAAGAGCTTTCCAATGATATGCAATAATAGCAAATTGGACACCCAAATCTAAACTTATGGCCTTGTGAAGTTGCCCCTCTAAAAAGTGAATTTCATTAAAATTTCTTCCTAGGCTATAAATCAAATGGTGAGACTTTTGGCACCAAAACAAAAGGGAATTTACACTTTCTAGAACATTCTATGGTGGTTATTGGGTAAAATAAAAATGGATATGAGGGGGTTGTAGAAGGTGGCTCCATTATTGTAGATTGTGGCTTCGAATAATAGTTTTTCTTTCAAAATTAGTTTTCTTGTAATGAATCAAGCCCATGAGGCTGTAGCATGTAATTTTTAAATCTATAATTTCAATTTTCTAAAACTAATTGAATGTGGGTTATTTTTTATCTCACATCTTTTTTGTTAGTATCTATTGTTGTGTTTTGTGGGGTTTGGGTGATGTATCCCTCATCAAGTGTTATCATTTGGGTGATGTAGCCCTCATCAAATTATATCTTTTCATGCTCATCCTAGACAAACTTGAATACCACCTCCTAAGCCTACCATTTCAATTTTTCATAGTGAACTTCTTTTTCAATATTTTCATGCATTAAAGTATGTTTTGGATCCATCACTTGACCCTCTCCTCATCTCTCAATTCCATAATTTTCCACATTTTTCCCACTTCATTAGATCTTCCTAATGTGAGAATTATTTCTAGAAATGTCATTTATTCACTTGTTCCCTTCATTTCCACCCACCATAATGTCTTCCAAAAGCTTTACCCTACCACCATAAATATAGATTCCCATCATCTCCACCCTAATCATAAGCCATATTATTGTAATTTTGCACCAAGCTAAGATAAATCCTATCTCAATAAATCTAAGACCATTATATTTCTTCCTTATAGCACAAAGGCCATTCCTCCACCCCAAGCTATTAATGATCTTTATCACATTATTTTGGATAGTAAAACAACCCGTAATCATTAGTCACATATCAATACTTTGATTATTCCACTCAATTTTAGAAGAGAACATGTCCAAATTAGCTTTGGATATTCTATATTGTACTTAAATATTCACAAGATCATTGAATCTTTCCCTTTCCAAATATTTCATGAGATACTTTGCTCTAACATCTCTTCTATGGCCTATTATTATGCATTTTTCTATTAATGATAACCTCATGATTTCCTTCTCACTTTTTCACCTTCATACCACCCTTGATCTACATAGGAAACAAGGTAATTTTTACTTGATTGAGTACCATTTAAGTATCATCCTCATTTTATTTTTTTATTTTTTTATATTACAGAAGATTTATTTTTTATTGTTTCTTTGTTCATGTTTTATTGTTTCTTATTCCCCCATAGAGAATCCTTGCTACCCTTGTAGTTAATTTTACATAAGAGGAATGCTATATTGTGTTATTATTTTATGTGTATCTTATTTGCATATAATTTTCATCTATTTTATTTTTATGGCATCATTGGAACAATGTTTGGAATTGGACATTTATGTCTCTTCTATGTTGGCCCAAATTTTTTATTTGATTTCTATGCAATTGTCTTCCTCTGTATTCATAGTTCTACAAGATTAGGGTTTGATGAAAGTTCATTACCTCCTTCATTATGATGATTATTCTTGAATGTGCATATTGAATCTTAGCTTGTGGATCCCTTTGTGTACTTCATACAATAGTGTTTGTTTCTATTAGTCATCTTTGTTCAACATGATGTGATTTCATGCACATAATTTTACATTTTCATTCTTTTAGCATCCTCTTTTATGCATCTTTTTATAGTAATATTTATCACTCTCTTCAACCATTAAATCAATTGTATATACTTCATTATGTTAAGGAGGTGTCTATTTTCACACACCAAAATAATTATTGTAGAGATTTATGTGACATTGGTAGCTTTAGAGGCCCTTAAAAATGACATTTACTATCCCACACAATTTATAGTAATTATTTTTTCATAGCATGTGTCTCATAATAATAGAATTTCCTATGTTGTGCACCCTTCACATGATCTAACTTGGTATCAAGTTACCTAGTGACACAACTTGCTAGCCGTTGCTGTTCACATGGCCTATTTTGGTATCGTATGAGTCACCTAGTAATAGACCTTACTATCACATGTGTATCATATGAGATTCCATTTTGGTATCCTTTTTTATCATCCTACAATCCAATTTGTAGTTCATGTGGGTCATAAAGGTACCATATGGTTCCTATCTATAGAAAATTTTAATCCTTCAACCATACCTTCAAATTTCCTAAAAATAAAGCACACTAGGATTATTCCTCTCTCTTGGTCATTCACTCTTTTTTTATTTTTCTTTATTTTTCCATTTATGTGTTCATGGATTATTTTTGTATCTTTTGTGTATGTTTAGGGTATATGGTATACTAACATCTTATTTTTCACATTATATTTATCTTTTTCTTGTGTGAGCTTTATATGGTGCTATAACAATATTTATTTTTGTTTTGTTTTTTTAATTTATAAGCTTATATTCATCATCACAAACTATTTCAATAGAGATTACGTTATCCCAAATTTTATTAAGTATGAAATGCACTATCTTTCCACTAATCAATATCTTTGATTTAAATAATATTTTAACTTCCTTAATGTAAAAAGAGTAGAGATGTTTGAGGTATCCACCATGGAACTAGGCTTCATATTGATGGTTTAATTACCATTATCCTATGCTATGATAGTGATGGTACCCTCTACATGAAGCTATTCATGCATATTCTTACTAAACATTATTTTATAGAATGAGTATTGGAATTTTGAATTGTGAACCACTTTCTAGTCTTAAACTACTTCTATTTTTAACTATGTTGCAGTTACTACTTCTTATGAAGATATTTTTCATGAGAATATCATAGTTTCTAATTTTTATTTGAAAATTTTCAATATTATGATACATTAGATCATTTTTCTTTCTCTTAATCTGACTATTGCTTCAAATTTCCAAGAAAATATGTATGCTTGACCAATAGAACAAAAATGTATATGAAAATCTATTTCATATTAAATATGGGGTCTCTAGCATTATCAATATTTAAAATAAAGTTATATTTTAAATATCATATTTTAGTTAAGACACCAAACTATGAAACATGTCTTTGAATTTTTTTAATATTTTATTTCAACCTTTACACAACTAAAAAAATGTGATATACATGTCATCATAATTTCTTATATAGTAGAAGGTTTCTTTGAGGGCTGCAAAAAATCCATTCAACATTTCTATAGATACATATATAGCATTCTATATGTGATATGTAATAATTATTCTATAATTTATTTACTAATAGAGAAAATTTGATAATCAAAATTATGAATTTTTCTTTGAATAATCACATAACCATATAATATGAGCATATTTTGTTAATATTTTCTTCAAACATGGGGATGTCTATTTTAATGTTTACATGAAATGGTGCATGAATAACAAGTGAATTTTGGGAATAGGTTGATTTTTTAACTTTCCTATAGATTGAAAGTTTATCAATGATGCCCAATGCTTGAATTGCATGTAATTTCTCCAATTATTCCCATTATTTTAGTAAAGCATTGTCTCCCACTTTTTTGGAAATATTTGGTGTCAACATAGTTGACTTTTTGTCAATCCAATTTTATGGTTTGAAGGAAGGTATGATGACAAGTAACATGCTTCAATCCCTACCTTCCTAAACTCAAACCTTGTGTGAATGAGCATACAAATATAGATAGTTATTAAGTTTTTAACCATAGTGTCATTCAAAAATGACATGAACTGATTATTCTACGATGCTAATGATCTAAGGCCAAAGTTTAAAGCCTATTAAATAACATAATTAAAAAGTTTTAGTTAGATTATAGGTGCAAAATATTTTTTGTATTATATGAACTTTCAAATATGTGCAAGGAATATTGAACAATTGATGTCAAGAATAAAAATTTGAAATTATAGCAAAAATATTATATTATGATTTGTTCTTAGCACTAATATGTGAGAATAAATGTATAGTCCTCCTTATTATTGAATCCACTATCTACTTGATTTATCTAGCCTTACACGGAATTGCTATGTAGTTATTTATACAATAAAAATGAATAAGAAATGACAATTGAAAAGTGATGATATATATTCTTATTGGAACTATCGTGATTACTCATAACTACCAAGATAGATTGAGCTATGTAGTATTAGTAATGTGGAGTTAGGATATGAGATAGATCAACAGTGTAGACAAGGATTGGGGATCTTAGCACCTAAGAATTATAATAGGTTTGAAGGACCCAAACTTGCAAATCAATCCTACTTCATAGACCATTGAATTTTAACTTCTAATTAAAAATTTATCTTATTAAAAAAATATCAATAATTCAGAAAAAAAAAATCATTAAAACTTTAATTCAATTAAAAAATTTACTTGAAATTAAAAAACGTAAACTATTCCTCTATATTAAAAAAAAAGAAGAAGAATATTATCCCTCAAAATTGACCCTTTACGAGATGCTCATGCCATAACCACCCATTATAAAAAATTACAAGAAAGATAAATGGAACACTAGCATATATTATAACTATAAAATAAATCGTCAAAACCACTCAAAGAAGGAAATGATGAACTCATTATGAAGATATCTTCGGCGTGCACTTTGTTTGAGACATGTGTCCTCAAACTCATTCAGCATTGGACAAAATTCAATATGACATTATCGGGCTGCCAGTTTGAAACACTTTTAGAGAAAGTTGATTCCTACTTGAACTCTTCGACTTCTGGTACAGTCAATAATTAAATATCCAACAAACAGCTTTGTTAGTGGAGTTCCACGTCTTGTTTAAATCTATGGGTACTAAATTCAACTCTTATCTTGTTCATATGGATTATATATTAGGAAATTCCAATAAAGTAAAGCCATCCCTGGACTGTTTATATCAGGTTTTTAGTTCTCTTTCCTTTCTGGTTGTCAATGGCTTCCTCAGCCGTTAGAACATCTTCTTGCAGGATTTTAGTAAGTTGGGTTGTTTATGGCTTACTTGTACTTAGAAGCGCATATGGCATTGGGGACTACGTTAAGTCTAAAGCAACCTTCTATGGCACTGCATATGGCAGTATGTCAAAATACTAACTCATCTCCTGTGTGGTGTGAACTGTGAATAGTAGAGTGAAATAGTTTTATGAAATCTGTTTCTGAATTGTGACAGGTGGGGCGTGTGGATATGGTTCGTACGCAAGAACTGTAGGAGGAGGAGAAGTAGCTGCTACTTCACACCTGTATCACAATGGCGTGGGATGCGGTGCCTGCTACCAGGTAACATGAGAATAAGCCAAGCTTAATTTCTACATATGTTCAGGTGGATTTTCTGTAAAACTGATTGGGTAAATAATCATGTTCTTTCCTGTCACATATTTGATGGATTTGTAATTCGATTTCAATTTTATTTTTGAATGAAAAAGTTTTATAAGTCCTTTTATATAGATTATGAAAAAACTAAGGATGTTATGGGAATACGTTTTAAAGTTTTTATATTGATCAAAGTTTTGTAATAATGAAATGGAGATTTTATTCCCTGTAACTTACTTTAAATAATTGTGGACTGGGTGATATATCCAATATTAGTGTCTTGAATTTTGTATTGGAATGAAATAAAACAGGTAAGATGCACGAATAAGGAGCTTTGCACAGAGGAGGGAGTAACAATCATTGGCTGACAGACTACGGCAGAATAGCGGAACTGATTTCATTATGAGCTCTATTGCATACTCTAAGCTGGCTCTGGCTGGCAAAATGAAGCAATTAATATCCTCGGTGTGGCGGACATCGAATACAAAAAGGTGGGTTTGGTTTTAGTTAATATATTATATTACAATAAGATTATTTTTGTTATAAGATCAAGGATCAAAAGTATTTATTTTATCACTGTCATTCCAAACATAAGTACTGTATTTATCTCTCAATTGATTCTACTCCAATTAAATTAAAAAAAATGTACAGGCTGGTTGATCTGCCTTAAATAATATTTTTGTTTAGATTATTTTGCTAGGCTTCTTATTCCATCGTGACTTATTTTGTGTTATTGAATTATACACTCTTTTTAATAAAATTTTAAAGCTCCTCATTACAATTCGACTACTACTCATTTTCTCCAACAATAATTTGATTTCGTTTTACCGGAAAATAATGGCGACCCAAAGACACAAATGAAACGAAACCATGGCGCAGTGTGGGACGTACTTAATCCTCAAGGGCGCTCTTTGGCTGCGCTTCTTGGTAAGCTCTGGAAGAAGTGCATTCAATATATACAGACCGCCAATGCAATTCCGGCTAATTGGAAGGCAGGAACTGTATTTTCCGGCATTCAGATCAGTTAATCACACGACTAAGTTAAAATCATACGAGTCACACAGGAGAGCGAAAAAAATCCAATACAACAAATTTTGCGCTGTAACACTCATTCAGACCTTTTAATTTCAGATTGAAATATTGATTATTTTGTCTCTAAATTAGTGCTTCAAAAGTCGACATATTAATCACAACTTAACCGGTATAGCAGAAGATCAATCACATAGATTAAACATATCGAATTTATTTTAAATCATTTCTTCTATTTCAGCAGTTTACCGGAATGATAAAGCGTTCACATCAGGAGAACCCTGCGGACCGGCCTCACGCAAACAGCTTATCGTGCCCACTGTACAACAAAGACTTTACTGTGTCCTCAACCCCTGCAAACATTTTTTCTAATACCAGCTGGCCAGTCTATTTTATTTAAGCATGTATACAGTATTTTTAATTACAGTCGATTTTATTTAGACTAAAGTCAAAATTCAACATGCCAGTTATTTAAAAGCTTCCATCGGACACAAGAAGCCTATATAGTCGGGCTCAAGAACATTCCGGTTCTTCAACGTCGAGCTCCTCCTGGTGCGAGTATCACCACAGTTTATACGTTCTGGGTTTGCAAGCAAGAACAACATTTATCTAATAGATATCTCAAGTCCATGGCGGCATACCGTCCTTTAACGATTGGATCACGCGATTGACACATGATCACCTCTGGTTGGTCTAAGTCTTCCGAGCATCTCAGGTTCCTATTTTTATTAGCAGGGCCGAGCTGAAGAGTGAAAGAAAGGCCGTCAAGTTTATTAGGGCGATTATCAATGTCGATGTCAGGAAGAGCCGCCGCAACACAAAGGAATTGCCCAGGCATATTGGCGTATCCAATAGGGACAAGTGCCATCATTTAATTTGACCACCTTATTAAAGGATATGCTCAATCAATTAAAAAGTGATCATTGATAATGTCTCGAGCTCTTATACATAGGAATTCCAAAAACCGCCCAACAAGTAATGATGTCATGCTCCTCAAAGATTGAAGAGGTGTTAAGATGAAGTAGTCAGATTTATTTTTTATTTTTTATGAATAAGTATCTAGATTATTTTATTTATTAAATAATATTATATATATTCTTATTAAAAAGTGTGTGAAGATTAATTTACATCTTTAGAGTTCAAACGGGAATAACATCTGAAGCATAAAGTATAGAGATAATAATAAAATTGTTAGATGGCTAGAGTAGTAGTAGAAGGGCAAAGGAGGATCTCATCATCCGGCTTTCCCCATACATCAATGAGGTCTAGAGTATCCATGGGTCCATCCATTATCATTTTTTCTTTTTTTCTCTTATTCTTCAATGGGAATAGATTGGTAAAAATAGCAAAATTAGCCCAAGGAAACTTGATGGAGGATCAAACAATCTAGAAGCAATACCAATATACCACTTAGGGTTCCTCGTGTAAAGAAATTGGCAAAGGATAATAGAATACCAATGA
>VDFB02389626.1:0-20142 GCA_007258455.2 Sequoia sempervirens
ACCCTTAGTTGAACCGCTAAACAAAAGCCACCTCAAGAATTTCTACACATAAAGCATGTCTGAATACCCCAAGAAAAAGGTTAAAAATCCCAAAAAAATAAAAATGGAAAAGATAGAAAACACAAAAAATAAAAAAGTAAGAAAAAAGAGTAAAGAGAAATAAATTTTTCTTTGAGTGAAAACCACTTTGTGGAATTCTAAAATATTCATCGAGGAAAACCCAGCAAACAAGCACTATTCGCGAATAAAACTTATATTATTATCTATCAATACTATCCAAAGCATCAACCATTTATTCCATAATAAAGGGTATGTCCAACCATGGTTTGTTACTACCTCGAGGAATGTAGTCTTGTCTCCGGGGAATCGGGAAAATTCCTAAAGCCATTCATAATAGATGCTTAAGTGTATCCCATCACAGAAAAAAAAAAACAAAATAAAAAAACATTTGAAAAACAAATAAATTCAAAAAAAATTTGAAAAAAGACTGAAAAAACCATTTGAGAAACAAAAAAATAAAAAAATCTGAAAACAATGAAAATAAAAATAAATCTTTGGAAAACATAAAAAAAAAAACAACACCGTGGGATTATTCCTTCACTCAAACAATCTAAGATATCAACATTTGCTTGAACCTCACAACTAGTTCAAGTAGATTTCCCACAACATATCCTCTAGAAACTGAAGTGGAATATTAATCCAAGTTAACAATGTTGATTGAATCCCAAAAAACACTTATGCTTTGAGTCAACTAGTTGAACTATGTGGTCTTTGCATGTACAACGTAGGCAAGCATTTTATCTAATCAACCCTTGAGGCCTTAGGTCAATCCCATTGGGTTTCTATTATGCTTTATTTCAACCTAGTATAAAAATAAAAATCCAAAAACATTCAAAAAATATAAAAGGTAAAAAAAATTCAAACCAAGCAAACTATGAGCCTATGTGTGAACAACGTAGTAAATGCTTCTCTTTGATAAGCACCCAAGGTCCTAGGTTAGTCCCTTTAAAACAACAAAAATGTCATAAAACTCAAAACATTAAGAAAGATCCTATCCTCATCAACCAAATCCACAATAAGGTTTTTACCCATAATAAACAAATCATCACACTCACAGTTTGAAAAAACAAACAAATAAACAGAGCAAACATCAATAGCTAGAAATTTCAAGAAAAATAATCACAACGGTTGGATCACAAAGTAGACTAAAAAAATGACAAAGTATCAACTACCTATATTTTGACAATTCACCAACAACATCCCAAGATATGCCTTAATGGATCTATTCCTACAATAGACATGATCAACAATGAAAAATATCCCTGAAACCTCAAATAGATATGGCTAGTGATACTAAAAATTTATTTTTATTTTTTTATAGTCTTATTTTTAGTATTTATTTTATTGACTCATTCCCAGGATCTCTCGAGGATGTCCATTAGGATTTAGAGATGAGGGAATGGGAGCAATTGAACATCATTTCAATTTTCTATTTGTAGGATGTTTTTGTAACACTACCATGGTGAATACTTTCTTTTTCAAGTGTATGGAAGTTGTGGTGAAATAATTTGTGAAGTAGTTGCATGTTAGGTATTCAATACCTCTCTATGTAAATGGCCTAAATTTTTTTAACACAACCCAACCATATAATTTAAACAAGGGTTTCATATGTCTATTATGACAAGAATATTCTTTGTACATCAAGTCAAAGTCCACACAATGGATACAAAGTCACCTTGTTCATTAATACCCTCGTGCATCATATTTGTTTGGTACATCAAACAAGACTGTTGAAAATGTGAAGCCTCTAAGCAAAGTGAAAGAAATACTCATCAGTACTAACAACATCAAATTTCTATCTGTCATCAAACATTTCTTCTAACATCTATCCCCCATCACAATATCATGACAAAAATAAAACAATAATAACATCATGTATAATGTATAAGGAATGCATCGATCATATATCAACATCATCACATACATAATAAAACATGATATGATATAAAATATGATCCATCCATCCACTTCATATGCATACATCAAGAAAAGTACAAAAAAATACATAAGCATACATCATCATCCATGATCATTAGATATAAATGAGATGAATTGAAGAAGGTATATCTCATATATATCATCATAAAAAAAAGGACAATGTCATAGTACATAATCATCAATGAAACAAATGTGATGGAATAAAAAAAAATACATATATACGAGACCTCAAATAGGTTGATGAATGTATATACAAAATTATGTCTACAATATTACATCTCTGAGCATTTTAAAGATCAAATACAAAATGGAATTTCCCAAAAGGAAAAGGAGGACTCTATAGACCAGGCTACAGATCACCATCTAAATCGGGTTGTCTGAAAAAATGACCACATGACTCAAGACCACCACCCGCAACACTAGGCTCTTTGAATTTCAGTCTTCATTGTGCACAAGGAACAAAAGTATCATATAGAGTCTGGTAGTATGTAGCCCTCAGTAATAATTAATCCTGCTTAGTGCATATACTATCACACTCTGTCCTTAGACTATTCTTCTTTGTGTGATAACTTGTAACTATTTCTTCACAACGAGATAATGCCCAATCTTTGTATCTTGCTATGCTTTGAAGAAATCTCACTCTATTGTAACTATGAAAAAATATGCCTCCACGACCTATCGCTACCCTATCTCCATAGCCAACTATGCACTTCAATCCCTAGGTGGTGGAGGGGGGCATGAAACCTATCCATCAACCTAACCACCTTGTACCACATCTTGTCAGGCCTAACCAAGCTTCTTGGCTAGAATTTCGAGACATTGTATCTCTTCGCCCCAACTTGTAATTCCTTCCCTACCAAATGCAGGATCACCGCTAGGATCTATGAATCTCAACAACACATGTCATGTCCACCACTGATCAAAATCAATAGTGGTTCTTGAATCTTCTAAACCCACTAGCCAACCCCATCTGACTAGGGAAATCACTCTAAATGTAGCAATAGCAACATCTCTATTATCCTATAGACCCCATACATGAAACTCTCTTTGGTGGTTTGACTGAACCAAGCCTCATATGCTTTAGGAAACTGACCCTATCTATCTTCAAATTTCTTGCATACTCTTTCAGGTAAATATCACTCTAGAAGGGAGTAGGTGCAATCAATCAACCATCCAGTCTATTGATAGTATACTAGTTGCTCCTAATCCTCAAGCCAGGAATCAAATCCATATATTGTCTCCATATAAAACCTAGCATATCATCAAATACACAATGTCGATATAAAGCTACCCAAGAAAGGTATAATGTAGAAAATCTCCTTACTGACAAGAGTATGGATCACCAGCAATACGATCCTATATACTATCGAGTCGCATGACTATGATGTGCTCCTTGGCCCACACATGCAAAAGAGAAACATCAGAAGAAATAGACTTCACACTATGATATGCAACCTCATGCATATCTCTATATAAGTGGAAAGGAGACATAGACCCCATGCATATCTAGTCTCATGCTCAAACATCTCATCAATACATATACCCCATCGAACAGGAAATTTGTGGCCTCTCCTATTAGGAAAAACCAACCCAAAAACCAAACTACAAAGAATAAGAGAAATAGGATTAGCATTGCCAACAAACTCTGATAAATCAATCTAAGACTGTCAAACCTCCAAGCGTCTAACACCAAGCACATGTTGCATAGCACGGGTACTCTGTTGAGTGGAGTATGAAATGATCTCACCATGGATAGGTATGTGGAAAATCCTCCACATATCCTCAAGGGTAATGTTGGCCTCCCTTGTAGGTAAATGGAATGATGAGGTATCTGAATTCCATTTCTCCATGGGCATGGTCATAATAGCATTGTGGCATCTAATGGTGCGCATATAGCAAATATTTTGTAGCCTGAATGCATCTAGAAAATCTTGCTCCAATACATCAAAACCAACAATCAAATCGAATAGATCTCGAGGTCGTCACTCCCTCGCCTATAGTGGTTTAAGGACCGCCTGCAATCATTCAACCCACAATGCTAGGGGTTTGCTTTGAACATGCAAAACAAAAAAAACAATGAATAGACTAACTTAGGGTTCCAAAAAAGTCAAAAGCAAAAAGTTTGTAGCAAAAGCAATGAACTTTTTTGCAAAAGTGAAGACAAAAGCCAAGTGCAAGGAACTTTTTGTAAAAGTGAGTAGAAATAGTAGGAGCACAAATATCAAAGGTAAAAAAGTTTGGCAGAAGTGTAAAACTAAACCAAAAGTGCAAAAACGAGGAAGAGCATTCAAAAGAAAAAATGTATAGAAAAAGAGAAAAAGTAAGTCAAGGGCTCTAAAGTAAGTCAAGCATGTAAAGTGATCTCAAAAGCACCAATTTCAAAATGGCCAAAGTGAGAAAACCAAATCAATAGCACTAAAGCTCCAAAAACCTACACTTTTGACTTGTTGGAAATTAAGCATTGATTATAGGAACACGAAAAGATGAAAAATAAAATTGAAATGGTATATACCAGGGCACCAATCCCTGCGGGTCATCCATACTCTTGAACCACGTCTGTGTGATGTGGGGTTCCTCGAATCAACACCATAGCTCCTTGACAACTGAAAAATAGAGAAATCCAAAGGCAAAAATTCTCTATAGGCTCAAAGTGAAAATGAGGTAATTAGAACCCTAATTACCTTTTTTAACCCTCAAAAACCTTATATTTTAAGTTAGGAAACCCTAATTTTTACTTAGGGAACCTTCCTACATTCAAATTAGGACTTCTCAAGAACATTGGAACAAGCAACGAGGGACCTATAGACATAATATTTTGTCCTCTCGACAATTGAATTGAAATAGAACAGTTTCGTGAGCCTAATCTCAAAATTGAAATTTTCAGCCAACTTCTTGAGGGGGTAGCACAAATTCCTACCATCATTCGGCTGACCACCGAGGCATAGTGGGGAATATTTTTTTTTTCAAAATCTTGATTTGAATATTGAATCTTTGAAACAAAGAAAACTATACTTTGTATCAAAGAGGTGCAAAATGTAGACATGTAAAATTGACCTAACACTTGTCACACATACTATATGAATTTTTCATATCATTAGCATCATTATCATCAAATATCACTACATTGTACATAAAAAGCATCAAAATCCCTAATTTACCCTATTAATTAAATAATATGACATTATTTAATTAATTCACTTTTTCATCATTTTTGACTAATTAAATAAATTCCATTTATTTTATAATGTCCTAAAACCCTATGTCTACTATTAATTGAATAAAATTACATTATTGAATTAATTCACATTTCATCATTTTGACCAATTAAATAAATTACGTTTATTTAATAAAGTCCTAATCTAGCTCTAATTCATCCTGATTAGTTAAATAACACTAATTATTTAATTATGTCACTAAATCACTTTATTCCCCTAAGTCGATTGAATTATTAAATCATAATAATTTAATTAACTCACTTTTCCTCCAAATTTGAATAATTTGAATAAACTATTCAAATTATCATCAAAAATCAAATCAAAATAATGCAACTTTATTTGCAAAAGTCAAAGTTGAATTGCACGTTCAACTCCAAAATGAATGAATGAATTAAATCAATTAATTAATCATTCTCAACCACTTTTCTAACTGAAAAAATTTTGATCCCCTGATTTCTTAATCTATTCCTAATTGATCAATCTATATCTCTAATTGATCAATCTATCTCTTAATCCCAAAGATTGTTTAATCTATTTCTTTAATCACACTAATCATGTAATATATTTGGCACAAATTATTCATGTCTAAATCCTCTCAACATATTTCAGCCATCGATCAAAATATTCTACTACGCAATCCTGATCAACTATTTCAAATCACAAATTCTATATAACAAACCTCTTTCCTTCACAAAAAAGGATCGAAGAATCAACCTATGCAACACAACAAAGTACTGTAGAGATCATAGCCAACATTGACAATGCTTCAACACATTTCTTTGATAAACACACACATCACATCAAAGCTTCTCACATGCTACAATGGAGGCTTCACAGTGATATAAACAACCCAACATCTTGTCAACACACTCCAACATGCAATGGTAACCTTTGCTTTCCTTTGAATTCATTTTGATAATTGTAGGATTTCAATTGTGTGTTTTCAATAGCTTAGAAAGTCATTTCATGAGTGAAGGAATAGATCTAGATTCTTGTTTTTTGATTAGATTAATTGTCACACAAATTGAGGGAAAAGAGATGTAAAGGTATGGTACATACCTAGTGAACTAGTGTCAACACTAGTAGTGAAAGAGGTAGATAATCCAAGATCCATGGCGATTGTATTATCACGGGATGACATGAGTCTTGAACTTCATCTCACTATGGTATTAGCTATATGACACAAAGTTGTAAAGATCATACAAGGGAAAATAAATGAGTTCAAGATGCAATGAACATAAGATAAATGATATTATTTTAATGAAATTAAGCTATATGCAATGAAATGAATGAAACAAAAAATTAGTTAACCGAAACAAAGATCTAAGAACAAAAAATAGAAGCACAAAAATAGGGTTTTTAATGTTGTAAAATGCAGATTCAGATCTGACATAGGACTAAATCGCCCAGAGGGGCATATGAGTCCTAATGAGATTTTTTTAAGGGTTCAAATTTTGTAAAAAAATCCACACAGAATACCCATAAATCAGGAAAAACAACTTGTACTATGACTAAATCGCCCAAAGGGGTGTATGACTCCCAAATGAGGGTTTTTGCACTAATTTCAAAAAATTATGAATGAATGTTAGGTTTTCTAGGTTGAATGATGTCTAAAATAAGTGAAATTATAGGTTTCAAGTGAATTTCAATGATGTAAGATGCAAAAATGCAACCTATATACACTTTCACTAATGCAAGATTTAGAAACTCTAGATGCAAATTAACTAATGCAAGACCTAATAAAAAAGTTAATGTAAGATAGATCTAGGACTATGATGCACTCCAAATCACAAATAAGGTTTTCTAAAGGCTAGGTGCACCAAAATGAAAAAAAAAAATTAGTGTGTGCCCCACCTTTTAGGAGATGGAACACACAGAAGGGGTTTTAAGACCTTTCCACCTATTTCCTTCAAGTTATTTTAAGGAGACCTTAGAGATATCAGTCTAGGGATGGAATGAAGGAAAAGGATCTGCAATAAGGTATCTTAGGGTGTGATTAAAGTCAATAAGGGGGTCCACCACCAAGCAAAGGCTTGGAAAGACATGTAATGAAAGTTACATGCAAAACCCAATGATATGATGAACTTAAATAAAAATAAAAAATTAGAGGTAAACAAAGGTGCACTTGGGAAACTGAAGAGGCTTGAAACAAGGTATAAATTCCTAAAAAATCCAACTTTTAAACAACACTAGGACTCATATTCCAATAGGGGAAATTTAGTCTAGTTTAGGGTTTCAGACCAAATTCAGAACCAGAACTACTAAACCAAGATCTATAGAAAATGCTTGAAATCTGGTATATTGGGACTCATACGCCACAAGTGGTGATTTAGTCTAAATATTAGGGCTGATCTTAAATTTTTATATCATTTGGTGCTCTCCTATAGCTTCTCTCAGGTATTAAATCTCCAAGTCTAAAATATTGAATTCTACTTTGTAGATAACTTTCAGTGATCTTGCAATGTAGATGAGAACTTTGATAAATTTTCTCCAATCTTGCTCTTCAATGGATCTTCAACCTAAATATACAAATCACACATCAAAGAGAGGGAAAAAAAAAAAATAGTGGATAGGTGTTTGCCTTGGTCAAACCCCATTTTGGTATTCAAACCTTGAAATGAAATGAAATATAATGAATGAATGATGAATGAACAAATGTGCAATGTTGCAACTCACCAAACCCATGGAATAAAGGTTATAATATTGTAAGTAATGGCTAACATGAATGTAGATCTTGAATCTTGATTGAATGTTATGGATCTTGACTTGAATTCTTGCTTGAATCATAAGAACCTATATCACAAATGTTACCTAGAAAATAAACACGATGCATGGTGGCTTTGACATGATGCTTGAATCTTGAATGTATCCCCAAAATTCTTGATAATCAACTCTTGAATGCTCTTAAATGCTCTTTAATTGTTGTAATTATTGAATGCTTAGATTAGACTTGCTCATGAAAATTGACAGGAGAAAATATGTGAAATAACTTGTATTTATACTTGTTTATGCCAAATTTTACAACACTACAAGCTGACATCAAATCTAGGAGTATAAAATCCCACCAAGAATTAAATTCAAAATTAGATCAAAGCTAGCAGGGCCATAATAACCCATTCAAAACTATTACTTAATTAATATTATTATAAATGACACATGAATATAATCCAGATTAAAAAGACATAACTAGTGGCTAAATTCAGTCATAGCTACACATGTCCATTTGAAATGAGTCAGAAATTTATATATTCAATTCAAAAGTCAAATTCCAATATCAAATTTGAATTGGCTCCTCAGGCCTCAAGTATTTACATTATACATTTTCCATCAACTACATGAATGCATTATATCAAGTTACATCATAGACTTTATTAGTCTTGTGAAAAATTAAGGCTCTTCTTTGATGCTCGCCTCCAATGGTCAATGAGAACATGGTTGAAGCACCTTACCACCTAACCACGAAGCTTATGATTCCTCGTATTCTTCTAACTTGAAGAATGTCTGACCTTGCACAAAATTTTTAGCAAGAGAACAATTTGTAAGTTGGAATCTAGTTCATGCCCATACATCAACATGTAATTTCTATCTACAAGATAGAAAAGAAAGTGAAAGATCTATGCTAGGAATGGTAGAGAGTGAAATCACATAGTTCATACATACATAATGAACTATATTACTTGGCCAAGCATAATAAATTTGTTGCAACAACAAAAAACAATAGTTTATGGTAAAGAAAACATATACTCTCTGAACTACATTTTGGCACCCATGCCAGAAGGTAACTTTCTACTATACATCTCATAACAACTATCTACCTGCTAGTAGCATCTACCTGTAGGCACTCTAGCCATCTAAGGCATCACTATTTTGTTCAAGTATTTAAATTATTCTTTCACAAATGTCTTCAAAATAAAAATCAAAATACTAATTTACTCTCTAAATGGAAATCATGTTATGATTCACAAAGTAATTCAACACTTAGTCATATCATTCTTATGACTATTTTCTACTTTTCATCATAGCATTTTCATTTTAAAAATGTGCTAGAAAAAAAAGGTATGTCACAAGTACGTGTATGTACATAGAATAAGTCTATGTGCATACACATATATGTACCTAATTATGTTTAAAATTTAGATTTGCAATCTTAAAACAGTATTCCATTTGACATTTCTTGTCAAAAATAAATAATCAGAACAAGTTTGCTAACAGTTTCACACATACTGTTATTGCATTCTAACAAATGTGATACTCTAGCATTGTTGTTTACATAAGAACACTCATTGTTTAAATAAAATGAGAACTATTTCCTACTAAAAAGTCATAAAACTACTTGTTTATATATGAAATTTCATTATTTAAGCAGAACAAGTATTGTTTCCTACTAAATAGTTATAAAACTAGCTATTTTTGACTAAACAGTTTATTGAGCAAGGCGATTTTCTGCTATAAAGATATTTTTTAAACAAAACAGAGTTGTTTGAAAAAGAATAACCAATGTTTACATCAACAAAATATTTTTTCCAACTAAACAGTTACATTTAAAGAGAAACAATGTTGTTTACTCTATTTTTTGTTCTCAAGTTGTTTACATGCTAAATAATCACTTTAAAAGTGAATGTTCATTGTTTTAAAATATATCATGTTTTCCACAATGTACTAAAAATAAACAAATCAAATAGCCCAGTTTTCATACATATTTCTATTATTTAGATCCTGACCACTTGCATCATTGAAACTTCAATGAGAAAATTTAATATTATAAAGAACTATGTTTGGCATGTTTGTCGATGAAATATTTAGCAAATACTTTAATCAAAGAAGGCATATAAGTTTTGAGTTCAAACAATGCTCTTTCCTTTTTAGGCTAAAACAAAAAAACTACAGTTGCTCTGGCTTATCCAATCTCAATGGTTAGGTTTCTTCTTTCTAAGCATCAATGATATATTTGAAATTTCCCATGTGGGCTTACTATTTTATACCATGCATGTAGAAATATTCAACCTATAGACTTATGTCTGTATCATTTTCACATTTAGGAACCAAACCATCGATCTCAAGATCAACCCAAGAAAAGCTTGGTGAATTCTCAAACTTGTATTCATACCATCATTCATATCGAATGAGGTCAACTTCTTATAAAAAAAAATACATATGTAAGGCTTAAGAAACATTCGACAAAGGCCCCTCTCTATTATTGTCCTATTTTATAACAAGCAATAGATAATATACAAATCAAATAAAAAATACAAGGATCTCTTACCCTCCCATAGGATCATAGTTGATCCTTCACAAAATATATTTTTTAACAAAACACACAGTCATCATATTAAACTTTGATATCCTTCATAGGCTAAGCATCAAAATGTAGATAAAGGTAATGGTCAAGCCTTTGAGGCTCTTTGAGACTCAACCTAGCTCTGTATAATATTTGTGAAGGTTATGTGGTATGGTGGTTTCCATACTACATAAGGCATAGGCCATGTGCCTACCATAAGGTGGTAAACAATATCTTCATCCATTCAGCTTCAAGGCCACATCAAACACAAAACAACAACTCACATTTTGTGGGACTATGTTAACACTTCATCAAAATGAGGAAAAATTCCATGCAAGCTTCGATAATGGCAATTAAATCAAGTTGATGGCTAAAGGAAATCAATTTACCTCTAATTTTTAAAGATTTTGTGATGTTTCCATCATATTTTTCATGTCTCGAGTTCTTCTGCTACTTTTTCTTCTTTTTCCTTCAAACCCTATGTTCTTCTTCTTTTTATTTTTCACCTGGGTATCTTCAAAATAACAACTCTATCATTTGCATGATATTGGTGTCGCCATTATTCCCTAGCCACCGAACATTACCTAGTTTGGATGTGGTCATTAATCTAGTGATAGTCCATTGCTCTATGCGATTCCTTTTGTGGATTCTCATCATTTTCAAGTAGTCCAATTTTAGAATACATCGGTTATTGAATGTTGAATTCAATATGAAATTTGAATATGAATATATGTATGTGTATATGTATATGTATGTGCATATATATATATATATATATACTACCTCTATTATTATTATTATATATATATATATATATATATATATATTATATATATATATATACATATATATGTATCTATATGTATTTATTTGACTTTATTCATACTTATCATGTATTCAAATAATGTATATATATACATTTATATATATATGCATATATTCAAATTTTTTATTTGCATACATGTATATATATTTATATATGCACTCATGTATAAGTTGTTTATTTTGGAATGGCTTATAAGTTCCATTATGCTATGATTTCAATTAAGAAAGAAATTTTAAATCTCATGTTGACCTTTCATATACATAAACTAAAAGAATTGCTTTCAATACTTACATTCATTTTCTTCAAAACACAAAGTTTGAGTAGACAATTTAACCTACAAGCCATTCATTTTCATTAACTGAAACATTCAAGCATGAATTTACATTCTTCCATATCTGTAAAGTAGTTCAAATGTAAATCATCATGTCATTTATTTTGTGTGCATCCAGATTCCAACTGGCTTACCATTTTATCTGACTAAGTAATCCTACTTCAACTGTATTCTCATCCTTCAATGTGTCACCTTGCAACTACACACACTTGCACTTGCAAATTGATCAGTAACATCTGGTTCTTGGTAACATATAAAATAATTTTATGAAGTCAATAGTAGTCAACTTCTTGCATTCAATTTTTAAAATTTCTAAAATTTTCCATTTAATATATATGGAATGTGTTCAATAGTTCAATTTACCATATTATAATAAGTATGCAATAAAATTTGGGTTATGACATCCTTCGCCTCTTGGAAGAGAGATTGTCTCGATGTCTAGTGAGTCAAAATAAAAGAACATCATATCAAATTTGAACATACATGTCTATTCCAACATTGCATCAAAAGCATATATGTCTATTTCAACATCACATCAATATATATATATATGTCTATTTCATGATCACATCAGAAATATATATTTCTATTTCAAGATCACATCAAAATATATGTCTATTTCAACATCACATCAAACTATATATCTCAATTTCAACATCACTTTAGAATATATATTTCTATTTCAACATCACATCAAAATATTTAGGTCTATTTCAACATAAAAATTTCAAAGCGTGAAATATCATATTATCTCAATCCAAAAAAATTTGATCAAAATTATTGAAGTTTCTTTATCAAGAAAGCAAATGTGGAAAGCAGTGTTCTATTTATTTTGAATCCTCCCAAGTAGCACTATCCTTTGAGTACTGGTACCATTAGACCTTAAGCTGAGCAATATCTCTACTCCACAACTTAATGTTGCATCTATCTAGGATTTTAATGGGCTCCGCTAGCACCATTCATGGATCTTATACCTACAATGATTGTGAATCAAGCACAGGAGTCACATCAAGATGATATGGCTTAAGTAAGGAAACATGAAACACATTATGAAGTCGTGCCAGATTAGGTGGTATAGCTAGTCTATAAGAAACTAGGTTAATCACTTCTAAGACTTCAAACGGTCCCACATAACTTGGGGCCAACTTGGAAGACTTTCAATAGAACTTTCATGAGGTTTAACTCTCAAGAAAAATTTATCCCTTATTATGAACTATCTAAGAGTTTGGTTCTTGTCAGCATAACTCTTCTATCAGTCTATGACCTCTTTCAATATGCTCTTAATGACCCTCACTTGTTCTTCCATTTCCTTAAGCATTTCAAATCATACTATGAAGAAAACCTTGTCAAGCCTCTGAGCCATGATATAGCCCATGAAGCCATTTTGGCAGTGAGAGTAGGTCAAGAGAATTGGAGTATCCATGACCTGAAATCAAGTAAGCACTAGCATAGTAGAAATGCAAGATGATAATTGAAGGAGAAAAGCAAAGGTGTGAGAAATTTGAGAGAAGTGAAAAATTTAGAGAAAGTCATGAGGAAGTTGTGGTACATAGTTTCCTAGATTGAAGTGTTGGAAAGTGCAAGTTGAGGTGGAAAATAGATGAATTTCTCCAAAGAAAAATGTTAAATCAAATTAATTTTTACACAATTGGTGACAATTAGCTTCAGAGTTGGCCAGTACGAAGATTGTGAATCAAGAAAATTAAAGATTTCAAAATTAATGGTGGTCAGTTCATTATGTTTTATTAAGTCGTACTAATCATGAAGGTGCCCATGTGTGCGATGCAGAAAGGAAAATGATTCTAGTAAGGAAAAACACATCATTGATACATGTGCATTGAGGTGTGTGAATTTAATGCAAAATATTATGATTGGATTTAAGTGTCACCATGATATTTTTATGCATTAATGTGGTGCAGCGCCATCAAATCAGATTTGCTAGCCAAGTATTTAGCAGTTGCCATAAAATCAAAATGGAAGGGTGGTAATTAATGGTTCTAAGTTTAGATTGAAATTTGGTGATTAAATTGTTTGTTGCTAAATTTTAATTTATGCATATCTTCTAACATATAGAGAGTTGCGGTTAGCTGGGATTTGACATAATATTGGTAAAATTTAGTTCGAAATATGCACCAATAGGGAATAATTAAATGAGTTTCTAGGAAATTGTGAAACGATTAAGGGATTTCCATTAATGAAAAATCAAAAGGTAACCTTCGTTACCACTGTAATTCCCAACCTAATAGTGGGCTTCATTTCTTGCAAGTTGAAATGAGCTATGAATGAATATCAAAATAAAAAATGAGCTATCAATGCAATATTATAAAAAAAGAAAAATCAACTCTTTAGGCTACCCAAATATCTCTACCGGGGCTATAGATGCTTAGCTAGAAATAGAGCTATGTTTGGGGGAATTACAGACATAACCATGCCAAGGCTATGGACGCTTGACTGGCAGCAAGGATCTATCCATGGTTGGATTTGGAGGATTACCAAAATATGTAGTTCAATGTCAATGAACTAATTTTTTCACTGAGTTTCAAAAATTGAAATTAATCATAGAACACACTAATATTTCTGGAGATCTCTTTTTATGTTAGAATCTGGGTAAAGGTAGAGAGCTATTGTTTTAAAATATGCATAAATTATAATTTTCAAATAGTTATTTAATCCTGAGTTTGGGTTTAAATTTAGTTTTATTTGAGGAAAGTTGTGTGGTCTCACAACATCCCCCAAAGACTATAAATCTTGGGGACCCCAAGCAAAAACTAATGCTTATGGTAGGTGATGGCTAGTTGGAAAGATCACCAGAAGTGGAAAGAAAAAGAAATTTTCTTAAATGATTACTTCATAATTCAAGTGTTCTAGGTACCGGGTGCTGGGAACTCAGAAAGCTAGAAGTGTAAAAAGGAAACACAAGATGTCCAGCAAAGTGTTTCGGTCTGGGAGCAAAGGTATAGTAAATATGGAGTTCCGATAAAATCCGAGGTTCAGGAAAATCATGGTAGAAGTAGAAGTAGCGGGTACTAGGTATCGAGTAACATTGCAAAGTAAAATTTAAAATTTTAATGTTATCTAAAAGGTCTGATGGTCTGGTAACCTAGCTAAAAGAAATAATTACACAATAATATATGATTTTTTTTGAAAGCATGTTATTTATGATGGATTTTAAATGATCATTAAATAATGATGGTTTTACTTACATGAGATTTTTATGAATTTTTTAAAAGGGATTTAATAGTTGGAATTGGTGATTGCAGGAGAAGTAGATTGTGATGCAAAGTTCGGGTATGGACAATTAGGAAAGTTTAGATACGGATAGAGTCACATCCAGATTAGGCTACGCACTCTAGGAAGTTATGTGAAGGAGGATCTTGGGTCGTCAAGGTACCAAAAATCTTGATATTACAAATGAGGTGAGAAAAAGCACCAACCTCTAGTGTAACCCATTCCTAAGAGTAGAAAGCTCAAGATAGAATAGGAATGTAGGAATAGAATGATAAAGAAATTATTTTGAATATATGGGAAAGTTCCTACATACTATCTTGATTGAAGTTATTATCTTGGTGATAATAAGAAGATAATAGACCCAAAGGATATCAATGTGCAGACAAGGGTTAACCTCTATTGACTTTATTTACAATTCTCTTGCTAGTTGTCATATTTCATGTTCCTTGAGGGTGTGTGCAAGAAGTTGAGTCCACTTTTTAGCCAAAAAGTGGAAGTGTTTTCCCTGATTTTTAGAATTTGACACATTTGACCTTAAAATTTGAAGCACTTAGAGATGGAATCTTCACAAAAGTCATTGATCATAAAATGTAGTACTCGGAGTCTAGTTTCCAAATATGTAATTTATTTCAATACCCGGATTGTAAAAATTGAGTTTCAATAGGAATTTCTAAAAACCACTATTTAAAAGTCACTTTTTTATACCATACCATGCACGTGTACGACATCCATATTTTGACATAAATTATCATATTTTTCTATATCCTTTTGGGAAAAGATTTGTGACTCACTAAAGCTTGCTTTTAATATTTTTTTATAATTTTTTATTGAATTTTTTTTTATTAAATATTTATTAGGCATATTTGTCATTTTGCAAAATCGTCGTGTACAACACGCATAAGATGACCTAAACTTATCATTTTTGAATTTTTTTTTTTAAACTAAAAGAATTGTCTGAAGTTTGCTCTTGTGCAAACCGTTCATCAAAATGTTATGTTGATCAAAAGTTATTAAAATACTAAAAAACTTGATAATTCAAGTTTATGGACTAGTTTCATTAGAATTAATTGAAAAATAGAAAAAATAATCAAATTATTAAAAAATTACATATTTGGAATCTGCACTGTCTCATCTATAATGGGTTTTAATTTCGTAAAAAATTCTGCAAAATAGGTCTTCAAACATATGCCCAAAGTCATTATTTTCCTGTGACATTAACAGGACCTTCAAGTTGCAGGTCAAACTAGGTCCAAAGCTTAGGTTCAGGTCCCCAAGCCATTTCGAACCAAAAAACAAACCAAAAACCGCTCAAAATTCATAATTTAAAAAACGGGATCTCGTTTTCATAAAGCCATTTTTTATGGTTCTATGAAAGCGGGATCCCGTTTTGAATCTTCAAAATGAAAATTTCAAAAATGGAAGGTTTTCAAACGGGATCCCGTTTTGAAAACTTTTAATGGAAATTTTCAAAATTGAAGTTTCCACGGAAAATTTTCAAAGCGGGATCCCGTTTTAAAAATTTTCCATTTTTGGAATTTTCGTTTTTGGAAAAATTTTCAAAACGGGATCCTATTTTGAAAATTTTCCAAAAATAGAAATTTCTGAAAATAGGATCCTGTTTCCGAAAACAAGATCCCATTTTTTAAACTTAGGCTCGGGATCCCAAAGCTAAATGGGATCCTGTTTTCTAAAAATGGGATACCATTTTTTGCAAGCCGAATTCATTTTTTTGCCTAAGGCAAAAACTTCCACGTTTCATGGACTCAACTTTGTGCACTTACCCTTGATGTGATTCGTCCCTTGGATTTCCTCTCATGTTATTTTTGTATATTCCCTATGTCTTGTTTTTATAAAAGTCCAGGAGATATTTCTATTTAAGTTAAGTTCAAAATTTGTGGATGTTAGAAAAGCCAAAACTTCTTTAAGTTTTGTTATTTTTTTCTATTTTCTAAATCATTCTAGATTAAAAACTTGTATGCACATAGAGCTTAATCAATATTGAAGCCAATTTGAAAGCTAGGTCTATCTCATGAATCTTTTTTAGTTGGTTTGTTTGTTCAACCAGATAAGACTGTATGTTGTGTCATTTAAGGGTGCATATAGTGTTAGGGTTAGAAAGCAAATATCTAACAGTTAAATGCAGATTTGATCAATAAAACAAAGAAATAAAACACAAAAAATTATAGTAGAAATAAGACAACATAGAAAATTTAGCGCAGTTCACCCAATCTAGGCTACATCCATAAAATTATAACCACCCAATGATTTTATTATCCAGTGTAAAACATATTACAATCATGCTAATAATTCCCTAGTGTAGCCCCCAGGTATGTGCAGGATCATCGTGCAAAAAACAGGCCCTTAAGTGGCAAAAAATTCAGAAAAATCAGTGTTAGGCAACTTGACGTAAATATTTGAATAAGTTATCTATATTATTTCAAAAATATGTAAGAATAAAATTTGTAGAATATTGAATGTAGTTTCTAAAATACTAGGTTTATTTAAAAATAAATAAACTCTATTTGGTCAAAATTTGAAATTTCAATGCAGTAGTACTTAAATTTCAGGGAAAATATTAGGTGTTTATTGACCACCTAACCGTATGAAAATGATAATATTTTTTGTAGATTTTATATATAAGTAGATGGCTTCGTGTCAGGATGTGATGCATATTTTTTATGTTTTTTCCAAGTAAATAATTAATTATGGAATTTTTATGACAAGCTTTTTAGAAAATATAAAAATCGTGCATCTGACCACCTTAACTTGGTCAAAGGCTTCATGAAATTTGATTTTCTTTTTAATCCTATAGTATGTGAAGCATAGAAATGTGACACATGTTTTGGATTCAAAAATATGTTTGAAAAGTTATAGATGTTTTCAATGGAAGCCTATTGATCGGACTTTAGTCATAATTCTAATAGAAAATGAACAATAGTTATTTATTAAATTCAAATTAAATCATGAATATTTTGGAAAGCTGAGAATCTCCTCTAAAAACCCTTTTCGTTTCATTAATTTTGGGTGAAAAAAAAGTCGTCAGCCACATACCCTACAAATATTGCCACTTTTTGGCACACCATGATCCTGCGCATTCCCCCCCATCCAAACCGCTTATAACAAGCTTTTTAGAAGCTTCCATAATTAGAGTCTTACAAAGTCAAATTTTCTTTTCTCTTTTTTTGGTGATTTTTCCTTTTTCAGGAAGTAATAGATGAAGAGTGTACAGTATAGCATTATTAGTCACCACATACCAACAATCTCCCACTTGAAGATTGATCTTGGATGACACCGTTGCACTTATGACTCCCACTAGAAATAAGCACCTCAGACCCTTCTACTCTATTATACTTGAATTCAACCTTGAAGGCTAACCGAAGCTGAAGAGGAGATCAACTTCTCCCTTATCACCACCTTCATAAAAATATTTGTTGGATTGGCATCTATATGTATCTTGTCTAGCTTGACTTGTCCATCCTCCAACACTTACCAAATGAAATGAAATCTCAATTGTATGTGTTTGGTTTTAGAGTGCAAGGCATAATTCTTTGCAAGATGTATAACACTCTAGCTATCTATAAACAAGTAATTTTCAGCCTATTGTTTTCCCAACTCTTCCATGAAAAGTTGCAGCCATATCATCTCGTTTGTCACCTTTGTTGAAAAAAAATACTCTACCTCCATGGTGGATAAAGAAACCCCCATTTACAACCGAGAAATACAACTCACTATTGTCCCACCAACTATAAATACATAACTTGTGGTACTCCACCTAGTATCTATATCCCCTATTAAACCTGGGTCAACATAGCCTTTTAAATCCGTATTAGAGCCCCCAAAACATAAAACATTTATTTGATATACCTCTAAAATACCTAAGAATCCATTTTACTGCATTCCAATGCTCAACTCTAGGATGACTCATATACCTGCTAACAACTCTTATAGCATGTGCAATATCTGGTCTCGTGCATACCATGGCATACATTAAACTCTCTATAGCTGAAGCATATAGTACCTTGGACAATTTTTCATCCTCCTCTTGTGTCTTTGGACACATATCCTTAGTCAATTTAACATGACTGGGCAAAGGTGTGATGACAACTTTTTCATTCTCCATATGAAAACTTTGTAACACCTTTTCTACATAATTAGCCTGAGATAAAAACAATTTTCTATTTTTCCTATTTCTTGTAATATTCATACTAAGGATTCTCTTTGTTGCCCCCAAATCCTTCATAGCAAATGAATTTGTTAACTGATGTTTTAACTCCCTTATGTGATCCATGTTAGACCTCACTACAAGCATATAATAAACATATAAACATAAGATAATGTAGCTATCATCATCTAACCTCTTAAAATAAATACAATGGTCTAAATTACACTAATTGTAGCCTTGCTTAACCATAAAACTATCAAATTTAATATACCATTTCTGAGGTGCTTGCTTCAAGCCATATAGACTTTTGTTCAATTTGTACACATGATGTTTCTTCTTACCTTTGACCTCAAATCCTTGTGGTTGTTCCATATATATTTTTTCTTCCAAATCACCATGGAGAAAGGTGTTTTAACATCAAGTTGTTCTAAATGCAAATATTTAATAGCCACAATACTTAAAACAATAGAAATAGAAGTCATTTTAACAACTAGAGAAAAGATTTCATCCAAATCAATACCCAAATCCCTTTACAACTAATCTGGCTTTAAATAATTTCTTACCTACATCCTCCTCTTTCAGCCTATAAACCCATTTGTTTGGTAAAGCCCTTTTACCTGCAAGCAACTTGTATCATTTTGAAGTCTAATTTTTTAGCAAGGAGTCCATTTCTTCTTCCATTCCATGCTCCAACTGAACCTTGGTATCCACCTACATAGCTTCATCATAACATTCTGGTTCACCAATATTAGTTAATAAAATAGAATACAAAGAGGGAGAAAATATTTCTAGAGGTCTACTTATCCTTGGAGATCGTCTAACATTCACTAGAGTTTGTGGTATTTTTTTTGTTGTTGTTGCGAAGTGAAGGAGTGTAGGTGAACTCCTCAAACACACTAGAATTACCTGCAAGACAAAATAACTTCCACAAGAGAGAAATGGAAGAAATATCATGCTATCATTAAGATGCAAGAATGCCAAATTGAATATGAGATGATTACAAATGTACAAAATGTCTTGAATATATAGGCATGAGTCAAAACCTAAAATGCATAAGATGTTTCCAAGTGTTAAAATCACACTACATGTGACAACATGTAAACC